>JAQFYE010001874.1:0-20528 GCA_034694305.1 Protaphorura glebata | reverse complement strand
ACAAATCATGTTGTTAAGGGGAATTTTACTATTGCACATTGCAAAATTTACAGGGTCCCACTAAATATTTTAATATATAAGTATTCTTACGACCTCATACAGTGTGTCTAATGTGTATTGTCCCCCCTCTATAGCAGTAACCACAATAGGCACTGACACACCCAATACATCGTTCGAAAGATCAGTTCAAGTGGGATCTCTGACATATCATTTGAGCGCAGTAGCGCGCTGCGTTTGCGCGCGCTGGAAGAAAAAATAGGGTTTTCGCTGTTTTTGAGCCGCTTTTTCACGGTCTTCCGTCTAAATAGTCGCTAAAACTTCACAAATTCGAATGAAGGACTTCACCACCGCATTCCCAAGTGCTTTCTGAAAATTTTGAGCCATGGTTTGAAAATTTCTGAGCAAGTCGATTTTGTCTCAAAATTTCACTTCTTTTCAAAACACTCGAAAATGAAATTTTGAGACAAAGAAATGGTCAAAACATGGTTCAAAATTTTTAGAAAGCACTTGGGAATGCGGTGGTGAAGTTTGTTTTTTTCGAATTTTTGAAGTTTTCACGGCTATTTAGACGGAAGATCGTGAAAAAGCGGCTGAAAACAGCGAAAACCCGATTTTTCTTCTTCCAGCGCACGCTGCGAACGAACGAAGAGCACTACTGCGCTCAAATGATATATCAGAGATCCCACTTGAGCTGATCTTTCCAGCCATGTATTATTGGGTGTGGTTTTGCCTATTGTGGTCACTGCTGTAGAGAGGGGATAATACATATTAGACACCCTATACACAACAAAACTTTTGGTGGGACCCTATCAATAAAGGTTACCCGTGCAGTGCAGTACTGTGGATTTCAATAATGATGATATTTTGTAACGACACCACGTGAAGGAGAGAAGTTCGGGATGAATTCCAGTCAAAGTCTGATATGGTCGTCGAGAATGGGGAAATACCAAGGAGAACAACTTTTTCGGTCAATTATGATGAATCTTCACACATACAAGAGTTTTAAAATTACAAGTTGACTTGGTTTAACTCTACGGTTGAGCAATTACGTGAAGTCCGTTTCCATTCTGTGTGATTCTGTGAACCACTAACGTGCTCTAATCTATATTATTATTATTTCATTTTCCTTTTATCAATTCCCTTTCATCTCACGCTCTAACCAGAAAACCATGAAGACGTTCCTTCCTTTTTTAATACGGACCACAGGTTCCCAAATATACCTTTCTTAACTTAAAAAATCAGTGGCCTCTTTTTTATTCATTAATTTGTCTATTTTTGTTGTATTTTGGTCTGACTGTTAGTTGGATCGGTGGCTTAATGGATTGGCTAGCAGTCCACCAAACTAAAGTTCTGGGTTCGATTCCCAGATCCAACCTAAATTTTTTACAGTCGATTTCTCTTCCAAATTTCTGAAAATACTTCTTTATCATCTGAGCACTGGTGTACATGCTTGCCCCTTGTTATTTTGTTACTCGAAGGACTGAGATTCCCTAGGAATGACAATATTCGGTGGTAACTTTAAAGGAGTCTTACTTGATTTGTGGGATTCCCTACTACTAGGGGTACATTCCCCTGAACAAATGAAAGTAAATAGGATACTTACTAAAAGTACTTGTTAAAGTTTGACTATTATGGCAATGCTCGGTTGTAATTAATACCAATATTATGTAATATTATGTAAAAATGTTTTATTTCGTGTGACTGGCAGACTAGGGCAACGTAATGACCCCATTGGAGTATGTTGTCCTGAATTAAATAAATAATTCAATACCACTTAACTTGATTTAATTGCATTGACATAAATACACAGACCACCTGTTCAGAGAGAATAATTAATACCGTTTAACACATCTCGAATGTCAATTAGGTACGAAATGAACAATAATGGGTATAAAATAGGGGCTAGTGGAAATCCACTAATACAACGTAGATCTCAGAAATAATTTTATAGCGATTTATTATGACTGTCCCTTAAAAATAACTTTGTCAACGAAAAAAATAATAACTTTGTCCCCGATAAAAAGTAACTGTCCCCGGGTAACATCTACCCCCAAAAGTCGCAAATTTTTTCCAAAATAATGTAGAATTCGCCGCTAATAAAATAAATTCTACCCCAAAAATGGAAATTAGTAACACATTCCCAACCTTTTTTCCCTTCAAATACATACATTTGGAAAGCAATGAAAAATATTTTCTAAGGGTTTAGATTTCATACTCTGTTGCACTGTGACCTTTCTTTATCGCGCGTTCATTGAACTTTCCATCCTCTTAAAATTTGCAACTCCAAAGTGAGTTAAAAATACTGTCTGACAATTTATTTACATGAGTATTATCTCGTCAGTCACAGTAATGCGTTGTTGTTCGTTGGTCAAAGGTCAATCTCTTTCATCACTCAAATTTGTTTAGACATCCTCACACTAGTGACTATGGTAAAACTTATATTGCGAATACTCTCGGGATTGGAATGCCTAACACAAGTGCAGAACCCAATGCATTGGTCAAAATGAGGTGAATTCTGAAACTGCAGAGCAAGGTTCAGGCTTTCTCTGTCGTGGAAATAGACGATAAACCATGATTTGACTCAGAATGTGTTGATCTGAGTTCTGTCTTCTAGCGCCAAATGTTTTTTTTCATTCCTAACCTCGTTCTACTTGGACATTGTGACGGCACGAACATATTTGGGACCCAGTAGTTGATTCCATACAGTTCAACTTCCTATTAACAGAAAATTCCTGTTCATACATCGTTATCATTGCAAAAGTTAAGAAACTCCAGCGTTTATTTGTTTCTCAACTCAGTTCTAAATCATCATTCAATAGAAAGACTACAAAGGAAAAGGCGCAACTGCTGGACCGTGGAATCAAGCTCCTGGTACCGCAATTCCAAATTTTGAATTAATATTCCACTTACGATCATAGAATATGTAATTTTGCATACAAACAGTTCAATTACGAGTTTAAATGCGACAATAACAACTTAGGTCAAAAGCCTAAATCATAAATCAATTAAATTGTTGACAAGCAGGTTCGAGTGTATAAGATTTTGTGAAGGCCAACAACTGAGGTGACTAAAAAGCAGCCATAAGCTATTATATTAAGACAAGTACAGTCTTAAGGATTTTGCATGGACAAAAAATAATTTTCGAAATCTGAAACCAAAATTTTACTTAATTCACTGAAAAATAAGTTGGACTGACAAAAACGGTGTTGTCTATGAATTATCTTAAAAACTGAATTTTATTTCCTCAACCTGAAAGTGAAAGTTATTTCATTTTCTTCCGTGTTTTTAAGATATCACACTCTGAAAATAAATTAAATTCGCCAATATTGAATTTCTTGCTCAATTAGTTTGACAAGGAGTGACTGAACTAAAGAGGAACAAAAAAAACAATCGAAATTGACAAGAATTTCGCTGGAAGACGTGAAATTGGAAGAAGTTTCTGAAAAAAAGTGAAATTGGATGAAATTCCTAACACATTACAAGGAAACGTTGGCGGTGAGTGAAAAGAATAGCCAGAGATGTACACAAAATACACAGTGATTGAATGAAATGCCCGTCTACAGTATTGTATCGCCGGATCCAAGAAAAATACCCGGGTGGCTGGTGGCTGCGCGTAAAAATGTGATAAATCCGTGAAACCCGGAGAACTCAGTTCCAGTACGATTCGTCTACTTCACCAGGAACAATTTCCTGAATTGGACCTCTGGACAAATTTATTAACTGAGACGAACAATTTATTTGCCTAATTAATTTAGGCAATTCTTCATAAGCCTGGACAAATTCAAATTTTAACTCCACAAAAAAATACGTCATTATTTTCATAATCCGAAAATTTAATTGACAATTGCTACAAAAGACAATTAATTAATTTAAAAAAATGATATACTAATTAATTAAAACTAAAATTTGACAAAATGCCACCCGACAACTTTACAAAATTTAGTGCAATGGTTAGTGGGGGAAATTTGGAAAATAACTCTGAATTTCCGCCAAATTTGTCAGACCCACAGCCAACGCCGACTGCCGTGGCCACAGGGACAACTGCGGGAAGAACTAGAGATGAAGATTTGGCCAAATTTGAAGTGGCTCTACTAGCGTGTATATTTTTGATAACGATCGTCGGAAATTTCATTGTCATTACGGGCATTTATTTCCGAAGACAAAAAATGACCCGAATGTACTATTTTATTTTACATTTGTCATTGGCTGACCTCATCACTGCATTTTTTAATGTCGGCACACAATTCGTCATGGAACTCACTTGGCCAGTTTTCCTCGGTGGAAATGTGTTTTGTAAGGTGATCAAATATTTACAAATCTTAGGACCATATTCATCATCATACGTCCTCGTCATGACCGCACTTGACAGGTGAGTCTCATTTTGCCCCATTTTAATGTACAGGGTGGGTCATAACGTTTTGAGAACCACCACGCCGCCCCATCTACAGCCCAATCAGAGAAAGAGAAATTTGATATTCACTGCAAACTGAAAACAGATTTCTCGAAATTCTAATAATAAATTAATTTATACCCCCGAGGTTTATTTTTAGAACATTTTAGTTCGAAAAATAGACTCGTGCGCTTTGTTCAAAAAGTTTCAAGGTTTTTGTTTTTGTTTAAAAATAATTATAGTTGAAGAGTTTCTCAGAAATTTAAGACAAGTTCCATTGAACAATACAGAAACCTTTCAAATTATTTTAAACAATTTCTCATTGTCCAGGAACTGCCAGAAGCAATCATTTAAATAATGGGAACTCAAATTTCAATTGAGAATTATTTTACGTGTGTGACAATTATGTATAACCATAGGTCTCTAGTTTCGAAACTTTAATTTTCTCAGGGTAAGATTAAATTACTTTTATTTTTAATGAGGTTTTTCGACATCTGAGTACAGGGTGGTCCATAGCCTTAAGGTATCCTCCTAGTTGCCACTTATTTTGAAAATTCTTTATTCACAGCATTTTTATCAAATATACCATCCTATATATGAGTGTTGTCGAACGTGCTCTTAGGCTAAAAACTTTCTACAATATTTCTTTGAATTTTTTTCTTCAAATTAAACAGTTTTTATTCAACTTTTCTTCCTGATTGTGTCGATAATATTTTCGTCTAGTTTATTTAAGTGCTAGACTAAAATCTAATCCGATAGGGCGGGGATTCAATTCCTAGTAGTACTTATACTTAAGAATACTTAAGGCTGGGTGTTCGCGTTGTACGTGATTTCAGGGATTTTCGTTTATTTATCTTGTACAAAAATCTCACTTTCACAGAATAATTGCGCGTCATTAAAATAACTTAATTGTAATTCTTTTCTCCGTTTTAAATAGAGAATTAATATATTCCAAATCATGATTTCCAACGTTCCAAGACATGAGTCACGTCCCGTTCTTCAATACTTTCCAACAAGCCTTCATTTATAATTACAGGGCGTTCCAGAATAACGTCCGGATTATTTATTTTTTGAGATATGGTTACAATCGTTTATTTTACAGTCAGGTTCAGTAATCGGTTGCCGTAACTTTAACTAATGACAATTTTTTTTTGACAGATATCAAGCAATTTGCTACCCAATGAGCAATTGTAATTGGACAGCCCGACAATCAAAATTTATGTTGGGATGCGCATGGGGCTTAGCACTATTATTCTGCAGTCCACAAATCTTTATCTTCAGTCTACAAGAGGTCGCCCCTGGAGAGTATGACTGCTGGGCCACATTCCCTGATTGGGGTGCCAAGGCTTATGTCACGTGGTACTCCCTCAGTTTCTTCATCATCCCACTTCTCATCCTAATCTTTGCTTACACGTGCATTTGCCGAACGATTTGGCTAAATGTGAGTATGAAAAATACGGCTCTCAAAATGGTGACGTCAGAGAAGTTCAGAAAATCTATGGCTGACCCAGACTCACCAGAAATGTCACCTTTGAAGGAATTGAAACGAAATACGTCCGTACATGATAATATGATGGAATCAATCAAAATCAAGGAAACTCAATTCACCCCTTACCCCACGTCACTCAATTTATCATCAAATGAAGAAAGGAATCAAAATGGATGGAACAATCAAAACAAAATGGCGGAGCTTGACTCATCTCCCACCCAGACGCCGACGCCGACGCCATCTTCATCGTCCTCGAGGAAATCTCAATCTGAGAATACATTTTTGGCTATGACAGTGAAATACAATGAAGAGAATCGTAAGAATATCAGTGTCGTGTCTCAGATTCGGATCAAAATCAGAAATACATTTGGATTTGACAGGAGTAAAGATAAAAATCAAATTTTAGAGAGATCTGTTGACAAAAACAGAAATCGTGGGTCCAAACGACAACTCATGTTCAGGAACAAATTGGACGACGCTGATGAAAATGGACGTCAATCTCCCGTCCAAATGTTGACAAGAGCTTCTACCTCTCCAAATTTTACAGCGACGACGGTCTCACAACCAAGGACACATTCTGTGAAAGGAATCTCAAGGGCAAAAATCAAAACCGTCAAACTTACCGTCACAGTCATCGTTTGTTATTTTATTTGCTCGTCTCCGTTCATTGCAGCTCAGCTATGGTCCACTTATGACCCTCTTGCTCACGAGAGTCCATTTTATACAGGTACGTCACATTCTTTGTCACTAAGTAATAATAAGAGTTCAGAGTCAGACATCATCAGATAATATCAGATATACATTTCACTTTGAAAATTTTGCGACTCAGGTGTACTCGATCTTTATGACGCATCCTGTATTGTACGAAGTCTCAGACAGCCTGAGCGTCGTCGAATTTCTTATCATTTCTCCGTAAGGAGGGTAAGATTTCCCTGCGATTTTCAATTTATGGTGGTAGTTTTAAAAGAGGTTTGCCATCTTTATTGTCTTTCCTTACTACTAGGGTTACATTCCATAGGCCAAACGATGTTTTTAGCATCTACAGGGTGACTAATATGTATTTCCCCCTGGTATCTCAGGAACCACAATAGGTACAATCAAGTGGAATACGTCGTTCAGAAGATCTACTCAAATGGGATCTCCGACAAAATATTTCAGCTCCATCTAAAATCGCGTTAACGCGCAGCGCGCGGTCAGAAATAAAAAATAATAATTTTTTTAGCGTTTTTCAGCCGTTGCTTAAGGTCTTTCACTTTTAAAGACTTGGCATCTTCAAAATTTCGAAAAACGAACTTCACCAGCACATTCGCTAAAAAATCCTGAAAATTTTAAGTATGGGTAATTTTTATTCGCCTCAACATTCCGTTTTCGTGTATTTTCAGTTAAAGGTGAAATATTGAGGCGAAATCGACTTGATTAAAAACTTAAAACTTTCAGGATGCACATGCGAATGTGGTTGTGGAATTTCTTTTTTTGAAATTTTGAAATTTTAAAGACATTTTAGGCGGAAGAGGATGAAAAAACGATTGAAAAACCCCACAGAAAAAACTGATTCTTATTTACCCCTGCGAACGCGCTTTTAGATACAGCTGATCTTTCTAACCAACTATATATGCATACTGAAGGTACCTATTGCGGTTCCAGAGATTCGAGGGGCAATACATATTAGTCACCCTGTAACCATGGTCATCCTTGGTCAATGAAATAGTTTCTTTTATCCATACTGATGTCAAGGATTTCCTTAAGAGTTCAGACAAAGCAAATGACCTCCAGCATTTCCTATTGGAGCAAAAAATCACGTGAGACTCAGGAGTTGTAAACAAAAATGTTGTTCGTTGTACTATTTTTTTTCTAAAATACTCGTGATTTTACGTGAGCAGAAAAAAATAAAAGCATAAAATGGGAAAAACCTGTGAAGGTTATCAAAGGTTGTTTGTTTGTTTGTTTGCAAGGTGTGAGAATAGATCCATTTGTTTTCTATAAATTCAACTTTCCTATTGTTATCAATCAAATTGTTCTCACACTAAAGTGGTTGGAAAACTATAACTTAACTAAAAACTTGTTAGGCATTAAAACTTGAAAGGCGCGTGAAATGAGAAAACCACTTATTTGATTTTAGAATTCCAATTTCCATTCATGTCTACAAAATTTTCTAGTTCAGACGTTGGGGGAGGAGAATTTGTTTTTGTTGTCTACTTCCAAACTTGGGAAGTAGACAACGAAAAGAAATTCTCATCAACAGGATGATTCGCGTACAATTCGACGCCAAAAGTAAATGGCAGAAGGGTCAGGGTCATTCACGTAAACTCTTGACACCTGCCATCTTCAATTTGAATTTAGAGTGCTCTTTGACACTCGGAAGATTTATGCATTTTTAATATTTTTCCTTCCGATTCTACATGCATAATCGCGGTCAATAACTTGACAACGCTTTCTTATTCTTACTACGTAAGACCACACTGTCCAAGCAAGGAAATTCGAGTTGCAGCTGTGGTGCAGTGGAATTTACTTTCTCCAGAACTTACAATTTGCAAAATCCGGCTTTATTTTTTAGTTTGGAAAGTATGAGCTTACCTAGTAGGAACAAATGATCGAATTACCCTATTTTGAGACCCAATGCGGTAATGTCACACATATTTCAGTGGATCCAAAATCTTACTATGGAGCAAAAATGTAGAAAGTAATCGAGCTTTTGTTCAATTCAGGAATATCCGAGTGGTCCAAATGTCTTAATGAATTATTCAAGAGGAATGAATTTGAGAATTTAGAAATTACTAATCCATTTGCATTCCATTCAGTCTTGGGAGCAGTGCGAACTCATCTGAAAAATTAATTAGTCCCTACACGCCTCGACGCGTCATTGCGTGATTGGAACAATGAATTGTGACAATTTAGCCGAATCGTCTTTTCTTTAGATTTCTAGAACAAAGGACTTCATTTATTTCAGTTCATTATTAATTATGCATGTCAGAAGTCAACAGGAGCGTTGATTGTCTAACATTACTGACACACAACGGATTTTGTTATGTAATGAATAAAATTACCGCATACAATCTGTTTTTCCAATTGGCGCATTTTCGTCGATATACCGTATTTAATTTTGAGGGACCCTTTTAAAGTGGTATTATATACCGCTACAGAGTGTAGGATTCTATAATAACCGCAAACCGAACCAGACCTGACATGTGGAGCACTCAATTCATTGAATTTAAATAAATGATTGTTTGAAACTCGAATACTCAATATAATTTGATTAATCCATTAATTAGCGACTAAATTAATTAAAGAATAATTAAAGTTCACTAGTTTCCAGTCAGTAGAAAATGGGCAAGCACACTTAGATCGACTACGAACTGGATTGAGTGATTTCAAAATGTACCTCAATTTATTTGCTAATGCTAAAATTCTAGATATAACTAGTCATCCATGAATTACATTTCCACTAATGGGAAATTCATGTCTGTCTTCTGTCTGGCTTCGCACTTTACGTATACACAAGGTTCTAATTCCTTTTGTAGTTCCTTAAAATAGACAGTGGCGGTTCTAGCTATAGGCGAAGTAGGCAGCTGCCTATAGCTGATTTAAGGATGTGCATACGATTCGGCTGGGCCTGCCTATTGCAGATCATATACCTTTGCCTATAGCGGAGGCACATTAAGGCCTGCCTATAGCCGAAATATTCCTGGAACCGCCACTGAAAATAGAAAGGGTAGAGTTGAGCAAATAATTTGTAATTCTACTCCCAACTCATTTCAAAGCCACGAAATGTATTTCTGCGATTTGATTGTTATAAATTTCGCTTGTATTTTTTATTTTGACGTTGGGGATGTGGCACGGCCCAGTGTAATGTGTGTCGGCCTAAAATTGGCAGGTCCTGGGTTCGATTCGTGGTTGGGGCACTTTTTATTTCTCGAATTTCACATGGTCCTTGCATGGTCCTCAGTGATCTTGGGTTTATTATCTGAGTCCGTGTGACCTCTAGAGTAGCTTCTTCAGAGAAAAGTCATCTTGTAGATATCAATTCAGGTCAAATATCCACGGACACGTGTCGTAGATGAAGCACGGATTTGAAGTGAAGAGGTTTAAGTGACTATAACAGTAACTTTAATGTTAATGTGTGTACAGAATCACAAACAAACCTATCAAGTCAATATTACATTAAATGTTTGCAATATTTTAGCGAAATTGGTTTGCGGAGGCAGTGAATTGTTCACAATTTCAAAGGGTTTCTTGAACATTGTGACAGAGTAATATTTGCATAGTGACGATTTCAACTTTACTTACCACTTTCTTAATGGGTGCTTTATCCTCATCTTCTACAGTAGATTCGGGGACACAAATGTTTGGAGACAATGGGGAAATGGCGACAGTTTAATCAGTCACTCTAGCTTCTCTGTATTTTAGTTCCATTTGAATAGTTCCATTTACATTCTACTTTGAACTTCATTTGCTTCAAAATTGAAAATTACAACATCTTCCTTCAAGCGTAGCGCTGCGCTTCAGACACCCGACTTTCAACTCAACCCGCGCGTCGTTTGACATCCTTAGGCTTACAGGGCGATTCAAAAAAAAAATCCCACTGTGGGTTATCCTCTCACTTGTTTTTCGATGACAGAATTCGCATTTCACACATTCTTTGACAATTAAAAACTAATAGTCCATTTTTACGGGGGAGAGAGTTCCCAACCCTTCCCAATTTCTACCCTTGGCTACATTGATGTTGGGGTAAACAGTATGAACCACCCTGTATATTCAGACTAGACTGCATAAGCTCATATGTTATTCTGACAACGTTTCCTTCCGAAACTCATCAACTTGAAAACACGTACTCAAGTTTCATCTTAGGCACTCGGAAAGTTTAGTGGTCACTGGCTACATCTTAATAAAAAAAAATCCAAGTTTACTCCTGGCGTATAAACGATTGGAATATTAACCATTAAGTTGAATGTGACTTGAAAGCCACGAACCAGAACTGTTCAAAGTTATGAATCACCCTGTATAATGCACATATTAAAGGACTATTCCGATTAATTGATATTCGTCGTCTCGTAAAACGGTGAAATGTCGCCTCATATTTTTCGTAGATTTTCATTTGTAATGGGGAAATATTTTTAGTAGTAAAAAAATATGATCTTCGACTTTTCTCCCTGCTGAGCAAAAAATTAGCATAGAAGACAAGCGAGGCAGGCCAGAAAATGAAAGTCACGACACCACAAACAATTCAAATAAAGAATATTGTGTCACATAAAATAATGTAATATAAAGTCAAAAAAACAAAACAATATGTCGTTTCTGTACTTTTCCGCAATGAAATGATTTTACGGTGGCACATGGCAGCGGAAGTCATAATATTCAAGCCGCAGTCACAGTACTGGGTTTACAAGGAATCATTTTCGTACGTAAAACATCTGAATAGATCTGTTTATCCCGCCAATATGGTACCCTTTAAGGGTACCCTCCTTAGGCCAAATGAAATTTACCCAACCTTAACAAATAATTTGTGATCGGTAGCCATGTTTGATTCTGAGAGGTGTAAATAGTAATTCTCACTTTAATTTGAACGTGAGAAGTGGAATCCTTGTCAAAGTATCTAGATAGCAGCCATAAAATAAGGTAGCATTAGTACAGATTCTAAGAAAAGAAGTTTTTAGGAAGAAAAGTTTTTAAAAGTCTTTTCATAAAGGAAATGGAGAGTCGTGTTTTAAGTTGAGAATTGCCATTTTAATAAAAAGATATGTTCCATAAGGATTTGCATGTTGCATGGTGGTAGCAGAGTCTCATCCATTCTCAAGATTACTGTGCCATCCTAACAGTCATTTTGGAGCATCATGAGGGTGAAAGTTATTACCGCACCCGTTTACTTTCACTCTGACGCGACGTCCTTTCACTTGTACTTCTATATGTAGCCGTAGCACGATACGAAAGTCAAAAAGATTCGAATAACTGAAAGTGTGCGGAAAAGTATCGCGTTCGCGTTCGCGTCTTATCTATGACTCTGTTTTTACTCTACTTATGAATATTTCCATGCATACTTCACTATCACCCACACCAGACACCAGATGAACTATTAGATTTATTATTATGTCAAGCCACGGACGCCACGCCGAACGCACTCATCCTCAGATTTTATTCATTTCATGGAAATTATTCTTTTTAAATTCCCATACAAAAAAAAGGTCAATTCCAAGGTGATAAAGTTAAAGTTAACAAATTATTGGCTCGTAGACCTGAATTGATATCAACAAGCAGGTGACTATTCTTTGCAGAAGTTACTCTAGAGGCCTCATCCACCCAGTTAATTAAACCAAGGTCTCTGAGGACCAAGCACCATGCGAAAACGCTACCGTACAAGGAATTTGGAAGTAAACACACCCTCGGCCACATTGGTAACTTCCCGGCACACACAAGCCTTATATAGCCTGCTGGGCTTACTGTGGTATTACTTCAAGTGCGAACAATCTCATGTGTGGGTCTGGAGTGGAAGATAATCAGTGAACATCAAAACACTATTATTGATACGAACAACCAGGATAAGTACCAAATAAATAAATAAAGAGCGAAAAATCACGATCGCCTAAATTGTAGACATAATTCACGTGCCAGAAGCATTTTCCTGAGAAATGTGTTGACTTTAAGGGTAAACAATATTTTTAAGTACTTCATTAAAATCTGGGAACACACTTACGTGAGCATGATTTCCGAGTAAGTCAAAATGTGATTTCCAGCGGAAAGAATAAACTAGGATAGAACATTTCGTATGAGAACCGGATCTCCTGTTTTCAGTTTCACTTGCGTGAATTCCCAGAATTGCAATATATTTTTTGAAAGAATTACACACTTAGCCGTGACTTTATTGACACTGAAACCGACAGACGCTCCAGCACGATCTTCAACTGGTGCCAAGATAAGTAGATTATATACAGGGTGGCTCATAATCATTATATATACTCCATGCTTTATATTCTGTAGCCCATGATCTCCTAACCAATTATTGCGAAGGTTCATTAGAAATACGGGAACCGAATACACTTTGTGACGTCATGAATGTGGGATGGATTCATTCCTCTGACCCCACAAAGTGCATTTGGCTCTTGTGTGTATCTTGCAGCTAAACGGTCAGACTTTTCTGGGTAGAACCGTGACAAAAGTTGTTCAGGAGGTCAAGGGGTACAGTAGCCTAGACTTTTGCCGTAAGGACTGTGTGGTGTCCATTTTTGCACCGACAGTTCTTTGTTTATTTGTTGAATTGGGCAAGAAAGTAGAATCCAGATGCAAATAGTTATGGACCACCTTGTACTATTACAATATTGTATAACTTGTTTGTGTAACCGATGCATCCACACCCTAAGATCCAATTACTGACATATTATGCTGCACGAATGCACGAATGCACGAATAGATAGAATAAGTAGAAGAAGAATGAGCTTATGGAAACAAGGACCCAGGGAAATCCGGTCTAGACATTTAGAGTAACAATGGCAATACGTTATTGTACATAAGCTAATATTTGCACAACCGGTGCCATGCGGCAGGCACCCGGGTAAATCCGATGCAGACGCAAGTAGTAAACAAAACAAAGCTCTCAGAAGAAGATTTAGATTTAAGAGCTTATCTTCCTCTTCCTGAGTCCACGGAATTGCATGGAATAATGTGAAATGCATTGCAATTCTTAAATTAATTATACCCAATTAATGTGCATAAATATTTGTTTTACTACGATGAGTGCGACAGGGTCGTCACTCGAGAATATCAATTAAGAAGTCATTCCCTCATAGCGTAGAATTACAGGCAGTTTCTTAACATTTCTGAAGTAATTATTTATTTATTTACTACTAGGGGTACCTCCCCTTGTTCTCCTACTCTGTCCATGCTTGACTTAGTCATTAGTGTTACCTACACGTCAGGCCAACTCTTTATATATTATCTGTGTAGCCCTGACTCAAAATTGGTGAATGCTTTAAAGATATTTTTTTTTGGCGGGGGAACCTTCATTAGGCGAAATTGAAAGCATGCATAATCAAAGCGTATTTCACTACGCGTCCTAAACTAATGAGATTATATTTTTAAATAAATTATGAAAAGTGTAAAACGGGATGCCTATGACGTCAAGTTAATTTTCTTGACAGTGGCTTTGAGATTTGGGCCATCGCGTAGAGACTTGAAACCGTTCGAGATAACTTGTAATTCAGAATACCCAGTCCGAATTTTTAACCCCCTACCCCTTTAATCATAAATTTCCAACACTATGTGACAATTTGAAACTTGGGTGTAATGTAGTGTAAGCGCAGCCCTCATATAGCCAGTTGTGCCCAGTTCCATTTGCAGTGCCAATTCAATTCTATTAGTGGAATGTGTGAACGCAAACATATAAATTAAGTTGTCCTCAAAAGGAGGAACGGTACGGACGTGCCGCTGTCAGCGGAAACCAGCCAGTATTTTATCGCCGAAGACCATAGTATTCAATTCAACCGAGGGCACAGAGGCCAAACAAGGTCAAATGTTCATATATGTTTATTGATCAGCATCAGCATAATAATTTGTCATGAAATTGTGAGCAGCAGAGTGACCACGCGTGTTCTGATTTTAATGCTTCACATAAGTCATTTTCAAGCGCGACATGTTCTCCTGACACATGTATGTACAGATGGGAAAATATGAAACGTGACATATTGGGGTAGGAAATTTAGGGTAAGGTGTCCTAATACACCTATCTTCAACTATATTTACAAGTGACCCAAGAATGCGTCCAGAAATGGCGGTGGGGAGTTTTAGAACACATTACCCTAAATGTTACTTTCCAGAAAGTTTTTCAAGATTCTTTGTCATGGATGTGATTTGGATGAAAAACAACCCAATTGTAGTCTTCTTAAGCAATTCCATGATGTGCCTCCGTTTTAAACTAGTTTGTTAGCTAGGGGCGGTGTGCGCATCGGATTCTGATTTTTGTTCTTCATTTTGTTTATAGCCGGTTATTCGCACAAGAAGCACGAATTTGAAGTGATTATGTTTAAATGACTGATGAATACAGTTATGTGTGTAAGATCGGTTGGTTGACATGCTATGCCCCACCCTGTGCATTGGTTTTGATGGTAACGCAGCAGGGGTACGATAGCCCGACTGAACCCTGAACTCGCATTGAATTGACAATATGACTAATGTTGACACAAAAATCACTTGGCCCACCGAAAGTGGAATCGCCAGTTGCGGAGCTGGCTGGGCCACGGCCTATTTTAGATTTTGAAAAATGCATGAAAGAGAATAGAAAGGACCGAGTTTTGGGCTGGTAACGACCCTGGAACGGGTGGTTTGACGTTGACACTTCAATTCGGATTAGGGATTGTATGATAAAAAATCGAAGAGAGCTCGAGGTTCTTGACAGGGAATGAATTCGACTCGTGAATTTATTTTTCTCTTAAGAAGTCCGTCCACTGGAATGCTGACAGTTGCAAATGTATTTTCTGAAACCCCTCTGCCTCTACAATTTCTAGATTCTAGTAAATTGAGGCGGAAGCTTCAAAAGGATCTATTCAAACGAAATTTGAAATTCCCCTCCAGACAAGTTGACGCGTAATATATTCTGGATCTTTCATTTCTTGGTTCTTCAAAAGTGGCCTCACTTTGACTTTGACCTGGTCGAAATCTCCATTTTACAATAACATATTTGTCTATGTATTCCTCAAGACTGTCCAGTATTTACATATTATGTATATGTCGTAGGACCTCAGTATGTGTAGTCCTGGACTATTAATAATAGTCCAGGAGTATTTAGTAATACCAAACCGGTCTAGGAGTACTAATCGTCCTAGCCGAGGGCTACAAGTATGGAAGTCCAAGCCTATTGGTCTGTCAGTATTAATATTTCGAGTCTGGCCATACCAGTAATGCTTAGCCATTACATCATTGATCCACTGACGTCGTAACTGGTTACACCTGAGAGATAAGGTCTCCATAAGCGTCGTATGCCGCCAGTTTTTAAAGGACAAAGTAGATTTTGTTTGTTTGTTTTGGCAGTATGAGCTCACCTAGTAAGAAAGCCTGCTTTGTCAAGTTATTCTTATTTCTGGCATTACGTGCCACCGGAAATTAAAAACGATTATTAATTTTGACAAAAATAAATCAATGACGTCAACGAAGATTCAAGTTTAACTTTACTAAGTTATTTTTTTGTTTTGTTTTTTTCACAGGAACTGTCTTCACTATTCTAACGCTGTTGGCATCTCTGAATTCTTGTGTCAACCCTTGGCTATTTTTATTTTTTAATCCAAATCTGCTTCAAGATTTTACCCGTGGATGCCGAGGGCACAAGTTTCGACTCCGTCGAAGACAATCAAGAACATCACCAGTAACAGGAAGGACTTCTGTTGGAGGAACGCAGAATACACGCTGAGATAAGACTCAAAATTCTAAAAAAAAAAAAATTCCCTCCGTTTAATTATTGAAAAATTTTGCAAATCGAGTCAGTATTATTTTTGTTCGTTAATTATAATTAAATTAATCGTGTTTTTAAATATTGTGTCAGGTGGACGTTCAGGGTACTCCGTCACAGCAGGGTGCTGTTTGTTCGCGCTCTCTCATATTTTAAAATATATTTTCTATGTACTACGCAGATTGTTATTAAAATTATACAGCAAGACCCCGTTATAACGGTCGAGGAAGTCTGGAAATTAATATATCAAGTCATATCCAAACAAATTAAAAGTGGGCAGATTAAATCTTTGGTCCGTTATAAAGAGGTCTTAAGGCGGATTCAGATAGCTTTTGCGACAACGTTTTTTTGAACGCGGCGCGTTTAGTTTTTTTGCCTCAAATTCCACATCGAAGCGTCAAAAACGAAAAACGCGACACCCATTCACATAGGTTTTGCGGCAGCGATCTTGCGGCATTAAGGTGCCGTCGCCGTACCCGCATGCGCATGTTTCAAAAATATTTCACAACAAAGACAAAGCGACATTCAACTTTCCACAAACATGATGACGTGATTGGCTGTTCGATCGATCACGCGCATGCGCAGTAGTGAAAAGTGAAAATAACGCGCGTCGTTGACGCAAAATTTCTGACTCGTCCAGATATTTGCGTCAAAAGTGTTTTTGCCGCAAAATATCAAAATTTCTTGACGCTTTCACAAAATACGCTGGCGCAAAGCTATGTGAATGCAAATGCGTTGCCGCAAAAAGTAAAAAAAACGCGCCGCGTTCAAGAAAACGCTGCCGCAAAATCTATCTGAATCCACCTTTACTGTTATTATTAGATTTTAAAAAAGTGTTTTAAAAAATGCAGTCTGCCTCCGAACATTAGAAATTAAAACAAGTCGGTAGTACCTGACATTTAGTGTCAAATGCGTTTAATTAGTCTCAGTCTTTCAATATTGTAATATGTCTATGAATTATTGATGTAGATCTCGTAACATTACGTCCAGTTCGTTAATGCCCGGGTTGTCTTTATTGGAGCCAGTTTTACATATATTTCAGAGTCCTAGAAGTGGAGGATTTTTTTCTCACTAATTAATAATTATTCTTAGGTTTAATCATGGCTTCAAAAGCTTATTCAAGATTTACCACAATTGTTGAGTGGCATTGTAATTTATAAATAATTTGACAGTGACAATGACTTGTATTAATTTTAAAATTAATTGTAATTAAAAAATGTCAAATTCTTATTTGATTAAACTGAATGTTATTTAATGTCCGAGAGGAGATTAAGTGTTTTTTGTGGCGTAAAACTGTGATGAAAATATAAAAAAGGTTGGCGGACATGAATATGAGATTAAACATAATTAGGTATTGATTGAAATGCTATCTAAAAAAAAGGTAAAAGTAATCTCGTACTCAGTTTTGTACTCCTAATTTAGGGAAATGTGTCTCAATGGCTTGATTTGATCAAACGTGTTAGATTAATCAAAGTTAGCCGTAACATTGACGGTCTCATTAAGAGATCGTGCTAAAAAATTTCGACCGGGACATAGTCGTGAGTAGGAACCGAAATCCGATATATTCTGATTCCATTTGAATTTAAAATCTAACGTCGTTATGTTTTAATTGTGTATTTTTGTAGTTCCTTACATAAAAAAGTGGACTCATTGTAAAATGTGAATCTCAACATAAATAAATGCAAAATCTAAAATACTGACATCAGTGGATTTGATTGTTTAATTTCATTTCATTCGCGTAAAATGGACGACGCTTTGTTCGAGAATAAATTTTTACGCGTATTTTGACCTAGTCAACTGCCTTACAAAGATACAAATTGTGGTGGCGCCAGGAATTGAACCGAGGGCTTTCATTTTGGTAGAAATGCAAAATATTAGAATTGGGGGAAGTTGACGCAATTAGGATATCCTTGGTACTACCATGCTGTATACCTACATACAATTAACGATGCATAATTTGAATTGTTGCAAAATTGAAAATAAAGTACAAAAATGACGAAACCATGTCTAATCTATGAACTTTTTAATATTGTTGTCACTTTCTTTTGTCCGTGGGTTACAATACAATACAATGAAATGTCACTCGGACAATTTGTTAGGTAAGAATAAGAATAGCAATAGGAAGGAGCTTGACATTTTAATGGTATGCATATCACTTCATAAGTCACCGGCTATTGAACCTAGGTAGTGCAGCTACAGAGTCATATTTTGACACAAAGAGAAGCCACGAAAAAAATAAACTTTCTTAAGGGGGCTTGGCCAGAATTAGGAAGTAGAGATCGTAAAAACCAGAGCTTAATTCTGAATTGCATACTCAAATAAGAATACCAAGTCTATCTCGCAACTGCACCCCTTTGGCAATATTTCATAAAACTGAATTTTACTTGCCTTCTTGAAATTTTTTGGAAAAGTAAAATTACGTGTCGAGATAGCCGACCTGGGTAGAATCGACTTTCTGGACGGTAAACTGATGAAATGTCCAAATAAAAATAAGGATATAATAAGATATTTATAATCGCATTTTGCACAATGTGGCTATTTCAGTTTTTCCAAAATTAAATGGATTCTGAAAATCTTCAAACTATTCAAAAATCCGTCCACCTGACCGTATGTATTTCAAAGGTCGATTGGTACTCCATTCGCCGAAGGGTGGTTCAAGCATTTGCATGGTTGCTGCACTTGCATTGGATTGGATTGGATGTAATTTTATTATAGTCATCAATAATCATAGCTCACACAACGTAAACATCAAAAATGAAACATTGAATTGAAACATTGAAACATTGATGCAGGTCAATAAATGTTTATTTTTAGTCCAGTACAGATCAATTAAAATTATTTTAATATTTTAGTCTGGACTGAAATAAAATTAAATAAATATTGGCATCGAGTAAACTCAAAGTTGGAATAAACAGTGAGTCCGTTTGCCTTAAAATACCACACCAGATCATTCAACCCTTTCATTTCGTTTAGCTCAAAAATTTAAACAAAGGAAAATGTCCTATTGGGGGTTCTTCGGCTGGGACCCACAATAAATTGAAATTTTTTCAGAAGTAATAACTGTTGGAACACCCTAAATTCATTCATTGTTTTTTGCAAATTCTGAGCATTGCCTGAGCACCCTGAAAGTTTGTTTACAACCCTGCTCTCGTATACAGTGGTTGCACGAATTGGAGAAAAATTGATGGATTTGAATAAAGAAGGAAATCAACATAGAATGTCAATAGCAACTAGCAACAACGCCAATAACAGCGATAATTTGAGTAAAACTGTAGGGGAGTTTTTATTTTCGATCTAGTGTAACGTCTGATAGAGTCTATCAGATAGACGAAGACTTAACCAATTTGGAGTCCAGATTTCGGATAGATCACTTTTCAATTTTACGGCAGCGAACACCTCTCCCAAATTTTGAAAAAAAATCACAAGTTTGTAATAGCTTCTTTGATTCAGTTCATTGTAATACATTTAGTCCAAAAGTGGTAAGGTCCAGCCCTATTCAGTATTAATTTGTTGTCAGCGTCCTGGAGAGTTTTGTTCCAAAAATATTTTCTCCGCAGAGTTCCTCGAAAGAAAAGAGAGTTAATTTGTAGGTAGTGCTTTTACTTTCAATGATATGCTCTAGAATCTGGATTCTAGAACTACTAGAATCTAGAATCTAGAACTTCTAGAAAGTGTACACAATAAGGATGAATAACGAATGAGTTATGATTATACGGAAACATTATTTCCATCGCTATTCAAAAAATATCAGACGACCAACCCCTATATCAACCGCAACTTTAATACACAGAGTGGCGCATAATCTTTCATCATGTTCGATTTCGGTGTCGTAAAAATGCAGATTAAAGGCGCGACTAGAACCACCCTGAAAAATAGCACGTTTGTTATACATAGTTTATCGTTTCTATTCAGAATTAATGGGCGGTATAGCAGCGGTGAGGTGGATCTTGATAGTTACTAAGAAACACAAAATAGTTGTAAATCATGTTTTCCCAGGGATTACTTGTCATTTTTGTTTGAGCCAAGTTTTCATCATAAATACCAAAGCTCACCTTCAACACTTATACGTTCTTGCAAAACTTTTAGGCATACTTATTCACCAAAAATTGCTGTCACTACTAAAATGCAAGTGAATATTCAGTAGTCTTAACGTTTTTAACATTATTCTCCTACTTTGACGTCCGTTGAAATTAAATTTCCAAAATAGTTTGAAGACATTTCAA
>JAQFYE010001873.1:0-20531 GCA_034694305.1 Protaphorura glebata | reverse complement strand
CCGCGCGGATTAGCGGCGCGAACACAGGGACCCAGGGACCCAGGGACCCAGGCATTTAGTCAAATATATATGAGGATATGCGATTTGATTGTCTTAACATCTTTGATTGTCTGGAATAAAGCCCGACTCCGGGGTATTTGAAACGATCCGGTTTTTCAATTTCTACGTTGTTTACCGTGAGTTTTTATGTTTCAGTTGAGGGAGATTTGGATGTGGAGAGGACCATGTACAGGGTGTCTAATATGTATTGTCCCTTACCCCCGTACAGCAGTAACCACAATAAGCACAGACACACCCAATACATCGTTGGAAAGATTGGCCCAAGTGGGATCTCCGACATGTCATTTGAGCGCAGTAGCGCGCCGCGTTCTCGCGCAGCGCTCACTGGAAGGAATAAACCGGGTTTTCGCCGTTTTTCTGCCGCTTTTTCACGTTTCTCCGTCTCATTAGCCGTGAAAACTTCAAAAATTCGAAAAACGAACTTCACCACCGCATTCCCAAGTGCTTTCTGAATGTTTTGAGCCATGGTTCGTCAATTTCTGAGCAAGTCGATTTTGTCTCAAAATTACACCTTTTCTGAAAACACCCGAAAATGAGATTTTGAGAAAGAATCGACATGGTCAGAAATTGTCGAACCACGGCTCAAAATTTTCAGAAAGCACTTCGGAATGCCGTGGCAAAGTTCGTTTTTCGAATTTTTGAAGTTTTCACGGCTAATCAGACGGAAGAAAATGAAAAAGCGGCTGAAAAAGGCGAAAACCCCAATTCTTTTTCTTCCAGCGCGCGCTGCGCGCGAACGCGGCGCGCTACTGTGCTCAAATGACATGTCAGAGATCCCACTTGAGCTAATCTTTCCAACGATGTATTGGGTGTGTCTGTGCCTATTGTGATTACTGCTGTAGGGGGGGGGGACAATACATATTAGACACCCTACTACTTTGTTTTGGAGAAGTTTTTTCGGAGTACATTTTCCTATACATGAGTTATGATGGACTACGTTTTATTGTGCAAAACTCTCAGAGTGGACCCGTGAGCAACGACTAGTATATCGTCAGCAACATAAGTTGGAACGTGTGTGTGAGACAAATATCAGGAATGCGGCAAATCAATTATGATACCTTTTAAAGGAACTTTCACCAATGTATTCGACGAGAGACAAGTGAAAAAAATGCTAAGGAATTAAAACTACGTGTTGAGTTGAGTCGCCGATTTCAAAGTTCCATTTAGTGCAAATATTGTATCCACAGGAAATTTCAACTACTTCACACAATTTCAACTTTAAAATTCAATTTAAAAAAAAAACTGGTCAAGCAACTTAAGCTAAGAATCCCGAAAATTGTCGGAAATAAAATAAAAGGGGCCTAGTAATTTGAAATAATATGTCATTTTTATACCTGAATGCAAAGATAGATTATGTCATTTTTCATAAAACCATATCTAAGACGTGTTGAAGGGATTTGGGCTAATACTAGTAAACAGGGTTCCCTGCGTGTGAACAGCGAACATGTTTTTGATAAAAGAATCGGTTACGGTGGCTGTTTTGGAGCTGAGACTGCGTAAGCGTACGCTTAAGTGTAACCCGCCACACAAATTGGAACCAGACGACCGTCAGTGTGTTGTTTCGAAGACACTTTTCTTCCGGAACTCCCGGCTATTCATCCCCACACTCTCTTTAGCTTTCTTCCACTCAAGTGGGACAGGAAACAGGATTTACTATCTGGTATCTCTCACAATTCCCTGATTAGTATCACAAAGTCCAATAAAGAAAAGAGAAAAACATGAAGATATTCAGTGTCGAGACAATCGCTTCAGCTAAACCATACTTAGAAAGAGCAAAATGGTAAAACTTAAAAAAATTGAAAGTGAAAGTGGTGAAAGTTAGTTTTCACCGGAGAAGTTTTACCCAAGAAATATAACTCCACGTGCTGTTACATGTCCTATTTCTGTGTATTAGAACAAATTGACTGGTGGAGTGTGAAAGGAAAAAGTTGAGATGAACTCATCTTCCGTGCCTGACTAGAAAGTCTTCTTAGGAATGGAGAAAACAGCACAGCTCATGTTGATCGCAACTTTTGTCAGCACAATTTTGATTGAAGGTAAAAGCCTAGGTCTAGAAACTACGACACATTTAAGCACCCAGCGTAGCGCTCTACTTTTCTCTTCTTTTTCCAGAAACTTTAGAATTGCCTCGATTCTATTACTTTTACCACTACATGTTTTTGTATGATGCTCTTCCAAGAAAAGAACTAGTGTAGCAAAAAATATAAAAATGCACCGAGTTTACGTGAAAAAAGTCTTCTTACCTTTCATAAAATTCTTAGGCAAACCTGTTTAGTTTGCAATTTAGAAACGAAGTTTTGGATGAACCTTATCATTTCTTTTAATTAGTTAGTTCGAAATTAGTTCGACTTTTAGTAATTAATTCTTAAATACCTATTCAAAAATGCAGATAATACAAGATTTAATAGTTTTTTTGAAAATCCTCTTCCTAAGATCTAGGAAAAGCATGCTAGTGTGAATTGTTTAGTAGGGTGAAGTTTCATATCACATGCCAACGAGGGAAGTTGGGGCTGCCAATTTCCGATTGCAACGCAAAGAAACTTTCTTTTTTTTAAGTTATTTTTTGTTTAAATTCGAAAAACACCAAAGGCATGGTAAATTGCATATTGCTTCGGGCAGAAAGTGATCTCGGCAACCCAAAATTTCAAAGAAATTGTTTTTTCGAACTGTAAAATGGGTCACTGACGATGAGAGATAAGTAAGCACTTTCGTTTGCGGTTTTGTATGTATTTGGAAGAAAATTTTAATTGTTGATTTTTTTAAATTAAATTTATTTGCAAGTCAAAATGTGAACAGAAGCTCGACCAAATGTACGTATGCCTCTCTCAGTGACCTACGTTACACATTTTAACAGTTTAAAATAATAATAATAATTATTATTATTTTGAAATTTTTGTGCGCCGAGATCACTTTTTCCCAAAACAATATACAATTCACCATGCTAAAGTATTGATAACAAAGAGGGGACTCTTTGGTGCTTTTCGAATTTAAAAAAAAACCGTTATAACATTTAAAAAAACCAAAAGTGCGTAAAAAGCAAAAACACGTCAAATGACGATTACTTTTAGTCAAATTTAGAGATACAATGCGTGTGATTAAAAATTAGCCACCCTGACGTTCCCCTCGTAAGTAAATGCATGTACACAAACGTGTCCCCAGTGATATGTACGTTTGGATGCTTGAAACCAACAGACGAATCAGATTCAAATGTCTAAAAGCCGTCGTCATTATTGTTAGCTTAAAACTGCTTTCCCAAACCCCGCAGGTATCCACCAGACAATGTTAATTTCCGAAATGTCTGTACAAAATAGACTTGGATCGGGTTATCTTCCCAAACGTTCAAAAAGTTGTTATTTTTGTTTATTTGGACTTACGGGGTATCCTTATTAGTGAATTTGACTAATTTGTTCAACCTTCTTTTGTTTCAAACTATGCTATTTTATAAAACCAAAACCGAGTATATCGAATATCGTGCATATTTGTCTATCGGTCTACCCGATCTTCATGTATTTTAAATTTACTTATTACTCTCGTTGAAATCGACCATAAATTACACAGTGCGTAGTTTACTCTCGCCAGTTCTCGTGGCCACTTTTGACCTCTTATAATGTTAAATGAAAGAATTTACATCACAGAGATTTTGAATGGGTCATCGAAAAATGATTACCACTACTTCTCATCTGACGGCAATTGCAACAATTTATAAACAGTCGCGACTGGGTGACAGCCCGTGGAAAAAGTATTAAAGAAGAGATATAAAATATACAGGGTGTTTCAGAGAAAGCGCATAATTGTTTGGGTATTTTTCGTTGTTGGGCGGTATAATCTCATTTTAATTTTCGTAACTATGCCAAAATATCACCATGCGCTTTCTCTGAAACACCCTGTATATAAATAAATATAAATACACAGTCGCGTATGGGTGACAGCCCGTGGAAAATGTATTTAGGAAGTGGGTGAGAGGGTATAGAGAGTGGTTGAGAGGGTATAAAGAGTGGTTGACAGGAATTAAAGAGTGGTTAAGTAAAAGTATCTAGAGGACGTAAAGGGTGGTGAAATGGGAGAGAGGGTGTAGTAGTGTGGTCAATTTGAAATATTTGAAAAGGTGCAGAGGGAGGTTATATTGGAATGGTTGAAATGATCATTGTGTAGAGACGGGAATGACCACATAACGTCAAGAAATGGGGATGACCACACAAAGTTAAGAGATGGGGACGACCACATAACGTTAAGAGATGGGAATGACCACACAACGTTAAGAGATGGGGATGACCACATAACGTTAAAAGATGAAGATGACCACACAACGTTAACACATGGGGATGACCGCACAACGTTAAGAGATGTGTATGACCACATAACGTTAAGAAATGTGGATGACCACATAACGTTAAGAGATGGGTATGACCACAACGTTTAGAGATGGGTATGATCACATTACGTTAAGATGTGGGTATGACCACATAACGTTAAGAGGTGACCACACAATGTTAAGATATGGGTATGACTTCATAACGTTAAGAAATAGGTATGACCACATAACTTTAAGAGATAGGGATGACCACGTAACAGGGTTTTGGTGTTGTAGTTCCGACAGCAGAGATGAGTTATAAAGTAGTAGGAGTTTTAGTTAGGAGTTCGACTTGCTGCAGTAACCAGTCAACCCAGAGCGCACTATTATGACTTTATAATTTGCATTAATTGGAATAAAAACGTTTAATACTGTGGCTGCACGTGAGAACCAACCTTGAGCTACGAAGTTTAAAGTATATATATTCCAAAGAAGGCAACGCGGTAGTGAAACATGAGTGGTCTGAGTAATATGGGATTCTGACTTTGCTGCCAACCGCGTTCTATTAGCTAAGAACGGTGGTTTTGGCGTGGGACTTGTGGCGGCAGAGAGGAGCGCGTGACGGACAGACAGACGGACAGGGACGATTTTATAAGCCCTTTACAGGACTGCGTCCACGGGCTAATAACAATTCAGACTTCATATCTCGCAAGGCATAATGTACACTAATGTAATTGAAATTATTGAGGTTTATTTGTTTAAACACTCTCTCTTGTAGTTATGCCTGTCCAAAACTAAATGCATGCTTGAAACTCGCGGATTGCATGGAATCCCTAAAACTTTCGAATATATTTCAACAAAGTTTTCTGCTAACCTTTTATCCGCAAAACTCCAATACATCCGAATATCTTTCTCTCAGAACACTTTTCATTATATAAATTATGTAATACTTTTTAATCGTACTTCTTGCTGAATAATGCAGTGCACTCCTGTACAAGAGTTTTTACTTACAAGGGAACCACTTTCATACGTAAACCCCAAACGTTTTTATTCAGAATTAGTAATTTAGTCTTCGTCACGATTGCAAGCGTTGCGTCAGGATATAGAAATCTGTTTCTGTTTCTGAAATGAATATTTGGAGTCACCGTCATTACGTACTGCCACCTTTTTAAGATCCTTTGAAACTACATGATGGAATGAGTATATCTTTCACTTCGTCATTATTATTGCCAAGTGTATTGGGTTTTTGTGGAGGTTTCACAGAGTATACCCTGGAAGGGCGTGTTTGGAATGTATAAAAAAATCTGACGGTTCATATTTAGGTACTAATAGCAAACTAAATGAAATACAAGGGATATATTTTAGACGATCTTTAACTAGGTCTTTACATGCAAAGTGGTTTCTTTGTGGGATCTAGTTTTGAAGTACAGGGCAGTCCTTGCATAAATAATAAGGAGAAAAGTCAAGAAAATTTACCGGTTGGAAGAACACAGAGAGAGAATACTAGAGTTAAGTTTCGGAAGACATGAACATTGAACATTGGCGTTACTTACAACAAGGTGATCATTATGACTATATGGCTATGACCAGAGATGAATGGAAGAGCCGGTTAGAGTTAAAACCCGGGAGAGAATGACCGAACTTTGCCCCGTTCCTGTGCGAAAAGCCTTGTTCTTGTACTCTAGAGTTCGTTAGTTTTTGCAAGGCAAAAAGGAGTTCAGTTCTGCCGCGTCCTGTAATGACTAAAGTGAGCGTTAATTAAAAGCGGAACACTTTTGCTGATGACTTATGAGCTCAAGTTTATTTTTACTACCTCATTAATTGTGAGAGTGTAGAAAAAAGAAGGCGCATGGATGGGAACTTAGGAAGGTTGGAAATGAAGATTTTGCCTTTGCTTGCTTCCTTCTGACGCTCTTCTTGGAAGGTTCAGTTTAAAGAAACAAGTCAGAAGTCAGTTCGAGTGAAAGTAACAATTAATTATTAAAACCGTCCCAAACAACCTATCACGTATCGTATGGAACGCTCCTAATGTTTTTCCAAAGTAAACCACTTTTTCACCATTTGACCCTTTTCACAAAATGTCCAAACTATCCTTTTAACTTCATTCCATTCGCATTCCCGTCTCTTCATCACTTATTAAAGTCACAAATGGAGTTCCATTTCAAACAGAACTGCTTTATTGAATTGAGTGAATTGACACCCACTGCTGTTTTATAACACAGTCAAATTTGTTAGCAAAAATTGTGAGTCAAATAAGAGTCTGAATTTTGTCCTATAGAGATTGCATCGCTTCTTGGGAATCAAGTACATTCACTAATATAGAGTTAGCCTATATGCGAGTGGTCCGATGTAAAAGGTGCTTATTTTAACAAACTTATTTTTACTACTTCGCCACGGTAATGATCTGACAAGTCGCCCTATGTCAGGCCGATAATATAAGTATAATGCTTTTGCATGGAGGATTTCCACCACTGTAGGCTTTCTCTGCTTGTTTGTTTTTCCATTAGACTGCTAATCCCTGCATTCCGACATACGGAGTACCTTCCAGGGGTAGCTTCTTTATTCTTTAGACCAAGTAGACAGCCGATGCAGTTTCAAAAGGTACAGTATAGTATAAAGTAATACTTTGAGGTGGTGAGTTTTTAATGTAGGTATTATTATGACACGATTATATGTTGACATCATTTTGAAAAATCCATGTTACTACAACGATGACGTGACGTTTGGAAACGGACTCTGAAACTGTATCGGCCACTCGGAAAACTTATTTTGCATTTATTTCGTACATACACTTGGGTTGGGATTGAAATTAACACATGTTCAATTTTACGCTGAGGCTAAAAATTACTTAGCGGGAGGGGGTTGAACATTCAGCGTAATGTATGTAATATAATATGTGTACTACTCTCAGAGTTTCAAGTCTGTCCATATCCAGTCAGTATGGATTGAATGGAATTACTATGACTGAGTGATAGAGTTTATTTTATGAATGAATGTGTCAAATTGAACATATTATTCTAGAAGACAAGAATAGAAAGAGACAAGAGCACATGGTGCTTGGAATACATTGCTGTCCGTGAATTCCCCCGCATGCATTGCATTGGATGATTTTAGTTAAACAAATGGAGAAAGTCATGGAGAGCTGGTTCCATAAATCATGACACAATTCCTACACTTTAATACAGTTCCTAATCGGAGTGATATTATTCTCTCCGGGAAAGTACATTACGTTTTACGTGCCGGAGTGGCAGCCCAAGACCAAGACCTTTTAGCCCAGCTCAAGTGCCATGGCTGTAGTGCAGTGGTTCCACGCTGCGCTCAACCAGCCAGCGTTAGTCCCCAACATAATACTCACCATTTGTCATGCATCTTTGACTATGAAAATCCTCGAATTAGGAGTGACGTGCAACTATTCATCATTGTGAAAAATCCGGGTAGAATTACCACACACACATACCCACCATTTAGGATTGTCCATACTCTGAACTAAAATCGTTGTCGTTTAGGAATATAATCAAATCTCTACAGAAACGGTCTGGTGTTCTGGCGTTCAATTGTGCGTTTCAATACTGTTGCGCAATTTATGGTGGTACAAGTTGCCTTTGCCGGCTGCGTGTTAGAGATTTCATCCCTCTAGCAAACATGAATAAAGTCCGAGTGTTGCAGACGTTTCTTTTCTAACCACTTTGGTGATCTTCCCAAGCAAACATTGAAGTTCAATATTGATTATTTTAGTGTATGAACGTTTGACCCTGCCTTACCGTTAATGCCAATTATCAGGACTGTTTTTATTGAGATTTATATGGACACTCAGCTCGAATGCCTGTATATTTTCAGAATGAGTTTTCCACACAAATATTTCGACAACGTTTGCGTCATGATTCCCTGGCATGATTTAACAGTCCAATTCGGGAATATGCCATGTCTAATAACGCGTGTCATAATGTTGATTGCTTTAGATCCAATAAATAAATAACCGCCCACAGTAAGATTTAACAAAATTCGTTGAAGACAAAAGCAAAATATAAAACTAAATTAGATATGAATTTCGATTGTGTCTGACTTCTGAGCTGCAGATGTACCAGTTATGGATATCGGGCCTGTCGTAAAAATATTTTTGTCAAACCAGATTAGAAATTAAATGTCCAAATATTTATTGGCTAACACCAATATTCATTGACAGAGTCATTCAGAGTTTGATCATTATTTAAGAAATGTCGTGTTTTAGGAGTTCTTGAAAAGCTCTAGCAAAGCATAAAATTCTCCCTAGTGTGAATCAAAGTCGAAATTAATCCATCAAGTTAGGAGAAATATCTCATGCAAAACTCAGGCCAGGTCAGAACTCGTCTTCATGGTCCTCTTGTTTACAACAGTTTATTCTGAAAAGACTGACCAAATAAAAAACGCATTTATGTAAACAATACTTTCGACACTAGCCGTGTGAAATATTTTGGTCGTACGATTATGAAGGGTTAGTCACACTAAATTAGTTCTGGTGTTGTATCACTAAATATTGTACGTTGTTATCTGAATACAAATCAGTCCTTCTTGTGTCTGTTGCTTGTTTTCTTGCTAGAAGAAAGTCCAAGATATCAGACAAATTTTTCTTATTAAATACGTTTCGCAAACAGGGAATTGTGCAGCGAAACGCCAAGGAAGTGCATTTTAACTTCTTTTCTGTGACATATACGGCAGTGACATGACTTGCAGCACGAGGATAATAAACACATTACAAATCCAAGGTAGACTGAGTAGACTTTCTCGTTTGCAGACATTTGGTCGAGGCTCTAACCGCGAATACACCGATTATTTTCAGACTCATTTCGCGAGTCGGGGATTGGACAATGCATATTGCATAGATCATTAACCACGTCATACAAGATTCACTCCAACGAACTACAAACACACGGCTTTCTTGTGGCTACTTGATGTAGCACGTTACGTTACAAGGCGGTTGTTATAAAGGTCTGATAACATTTCCGCACTCAAGATTACTTAACATCAAAGATATTCCTACGACAAAGAATTTGCTGTAACACTGGGTGGACCAATAAATACGTTTGCACATTTATTGATCTTAAGTAACCTGAAGTCATGCAGACTTTCCTGAAATCCACAAGCTGTTAGAAAAATGGTAATTTAGTATGGTAGTTAGTTAACACTTTTGGTGTCGCATGGTCAAATATCGCCAACGATATTACATTTATAAAGGTCAGAAGCGTTTGAAAATAATTTACTTTTCAGTAGCGACAATGAGGACTATTGCATGTTTCCGTGTGAACGTATTAATGAACGCTTTTTGCCAGTCAGGAGTCTGTCGTACAGTTCCAGGCTGATTTAGGCCAAGGCTTGCGGCTCTGGCTGGTTGACCCAGATTCCAGGGTGAACCGCTGATCCACCCTGTACATTACTTCGAATTCTGAAAATGTTATCATCTCATGTTTTCGTTTATTTTAGGGTGTTGGAGCCTAAGGGACGTCAAGCTGGAGATTCCCGACTATGTCCGTCGTGGAAAAGACGTCCTTCTTCGGTGCAAATATGACTTGGAGAAGGACGCGTTGTATGCCGTCAAATGGTACAAAGGCTTCCAAGAATTTTACCGTTATCTGCCCAAAGAAGTTCCACCCGAGAAAGTCTTCCCGCTTCCCGGCATGACTATTGACGTAGGTTGACCTGGTTATATTATACAACAAAATTCAATTTGTAAACCGTACGAAAATAAAATTATGTGCTTCTGGTTCAATCACGACGTATTTAGTCAAGATTAAAAAAAGTTGACACTTTTCTCGGTTTCGAATTTTGGTGTACGTATCGTGGGTCACGGGTAAGGAAACGCCTGTACGAAAGGATATACATAGTATTGCGAATGTTCCGATATTTGAGACTAGTCTCTTAATAATTAGTATTATTAAATTCTCTGAAATTATCATTCGCGAGCTCGGGAAGCTTCTAAGAATGGATATATATTTGAATCTTCCGAAACAAGCTACTGAGCACCGAGCACGTGTTCCGCTATACGAAATATTGTCCTTCAGGAAGTGCAGGAACGCTCCAAAACAGCGAATACACCGGAACCAAATGTTTCAAATGCTTCCAAGACAGGAAATACCTATGGAAGCAAGGTTTCGAATGCTTCCAAGCTATGGAAGGTAGTCCTATGTGAACAGTGAACTTGCGTAAGACAACAGAAGAGTATAAGGTGGATTTGAACTTCTGTAGTATCACTCATAATGTGAACCCTTAGAAGCAACAAGCGAGACTATACTCAATGTGTCGGAGATAAAGTTCTGAAGAGAAAAATTCTAATTGAAAGTATTCATTTTCGTACCAAAACATTCTAAGTTCTTACTTCCAATAAAAGTTTGAGCTTAGAAATGTATCACATTATAATTAATCATGCGTGAATACTGCGGACAATTAATTTTAGGTTGAACCGACCTCACTCACACTTTATGTCAATCCAATCCTTCACTTTATCCCAGCTCAACTTTGTTCCTTAATTTGGACTGATTACTTATGGAGGAAGACAAAGAGGGTACGAAGAAAAAAAGTGGAGTTGACTCCCATGAGCAGTAAAATATGAAAATGAATGGTTGTGATGAGACTACGGACGGGTCTTCCTGGGTGAAGTAGTAGGAGACAGACACGCTGAGAGAATCAGGAGGAACAATTGAAAGAAATATTTTCCACTGAAGATTTATGAGACTATTAATCTTTCATGTTCTCCAGAAGAGGAGTTCAGGACGAGCAAAGAGAATCGAGTATCAATAAAAACTTCCATGCATGTTCTTCTGCCTTTCTCAACTTGTTTCTACCATTCTCTTCCATAACCCATTACGTGGAGCCAGTTCTTTTCTCAGCTATATTTACAGGGCATCCCGAGAGTAGCACAAAGTAATATTTCGTTGGTATTCTACCCACACTTTCTTCTAACTTCACAGAGATTACTGTCCAGTAAGTTTGAAAAGTAATATTAAGACGCGAGATTAGGACAACGTATGTATACGGTAATTCAGTACACAATAACATGCCGTAATAATCATCTGAAGTTCTCAAATGAGATGACAGGACAAATTTGAAGCAAAATTGTCAGATCCGACAATTCAAAATCATATTCATTGCAATTTTATCAGCAAAATTTGTGGTGCTCGTCTCAATCAATTACATTGGCCAATAAACAATTCAAGGACGGTCTTTCCAGATGTCGTATGAATGACAATATACCTGTAATTTAGCCCCATAAAATCACCAGTCGTCAGGCCGTTTTTCTGGATGGATTTTCAAAAAATAATTTTGTTTTTGGACATTTTGAGAGGCTCCAGTTTCTTCGACGAGTCGAAATTCACACTCGATAAGAATCGGAAAACCGACCTCAACAATCCAGTAGGATCAGATATCAGATTATCTTTACATTTATTTTGCTGATCTGAGCATGATCTGAAATCTGATATTCCAATTAAAAATTACTTCTCTCGTGTGAACGAATCCACTTCAGGTAATCGGATCTGATATTCGAAATCCTCTAATTATCTGAAAAGAACTTATCAAAAATATTGTGTGAATACGGCAGTTATTCGAACTCAGAAATACGATCTGATATCTATCACGAGCAGAGATTTAAATTTAACACTGTTATTTTGGTAGGCAGTACGTGCACTCCCTTTCTCACTGCATAATTCTGGTGTGTTATCGATGTTAGTAAACAGAGTTGATTCTTATTGAGAATTCTTGGGAACCTTGGTACTTTCTCTGTAAAAATGCCGATGCAAAGTGTCGAGACAGTGAAACTGCCTACTTCCTTCAATTTTTTTTTGTCAAGTGCAGTCAACGACGTTGGAGCAATGCACTCTAATGTAATGTAATGGCAGCCATGTACATATTTTGGAGAATACGGCTAGAGCATATAATTGTATCTGTTCTGTATGGTATGTTTGCTTAGGGCTGAATAGGGCTAAGCAGCCGTTGGATTTTGGTCCGGAGCTGGCAGAGTGAAAGTTAGCTTTCTCTCTCTCCTGTGCACTACACAATTCTATTTTTGACGTTGACGTTAGGATGTTTATTTAATGTAGGTGAGACTGTCAAATGCCCATGATGTCGTTCTCACCAATGTTCCTCTAGAAATCACAGGAAATTACAAATGTGTCGTCTCGGCTGAGTCACCGTTTCAAACCCTCTCCGCCTCAGCTGATCTCATGGCTCTGGGTAAGTGTTACAAGTTTCCGAATTACTCACTGGAAAGAGGAAACACATTCAGTCAGTTTTTTTCTAAACTAGGTCATGAATTATTTATTTCACGCATGAAGCTCCAACCAAGGTACTAAGGTACCCAACCCAGGAATACGGGAATAAATGTATTCATTCCCATAAAGCAATAGCGGTGAAAGTGCATGCATGGAATGGAATGAGACAAGGAGACACGGAAAATATTTTTCCAAGAGTAGGCTGGGTTATCGACTTCCAAGAGATTTGCAATTTAGTATTTTCTATATGTGCTGTTCGCGTTACGACACTACGGGTCGAAGTTCGATTCTGTAATGTCTTCTCTGCATTCCAAGTTACGTAACAATTTCTATCCTTTTACCAGTAGAAATGGAGAAATAACATTTCAGCTTTTTCCAAATGTGATAGTTATATCTTGGACCAAATATGTCCCGACCCGATTATATATTTTATACAGAGACAAAATTTAGTAATCGTATTGTTTCCCATGTTAAAGAAACATAACATATACGTTTCTTTTGTGCCGTAGTAGTACAAAATAGGAAAACAAGTATACTAGAATTGTACAAACCAGTACAAACTTTAACTCAAAATTTACCGAAACATGACTCCAAATTGATTGCGCGGTTCGTTTCTCGAATTAACAGTTCTCAAAGATGCTGGAGGAAAGTAGCGAAAAATTTCACGTTTTTTGTAAGTTCCCGTTTCTGGCAGCTATCCCGAGCTGCTAATTCTTAAATATACTGAAAATATTACAAATTATCTCTAGTAACCACTTTATTATAACTCTTATACTGAACATGTTCACAATTCTTCATTCAAATAAATAAATTCCTCATCCATACAAATTTGGATGTTTCAACCATTTTGCGAGCACAGGCAGGACTCGCGTTTTATGATTTTAAACTTATTTCCTCCCAGTTGACACTTTAACAGAAATTAACTTACATTAAGCTTGAATTAATAGTCGAGCAAAGTTTGCGGAAATTTTTTGCGAATCGAAGCAGAAAACAGAAAATGGAGGCAATAGTGTTGTTAGTGTAAGTGTTAGTTCTGTAAAATTTTGCTGTCTGCGTTGGTAATAACTAGTAAATGCCACACAAAGTTTTCTGGGCTCTCGCTCTTTTTAATGTGGCTTCTCTTATCCACCCTTAGTCCTTAAGACAGTTCGGGTGGCCAACCTCATCGTCACTTCTAAAGAAAGTCCAAGTCAAGAACGGCAGTCTTAACCCACCGTGGAGGATAAACTGTAACATGCATTAAAGTAATACCCGCTAAATGATCACTTAGGAAATTCTAAGGAAGGAGTTACAAGTGTAGACAGTAGACTGAAAAGCCTTGGAGGGCAAAGGGAAAGTCTCAGGTTGTCGTTAAGCCTTGGCCGGAGAGAGGATGTTGATGTTATTGTGTTTTGTCGACAAAATTTGGTCATAATTCCTGCTTTGGCCTTTTCTCGTCGGAGTCTAATTGGATGCAGGAAGAGGGGGATGAGATAAGAAGCCAAAGCCGCGCGAGTTGTGGTAATAACACATAATGTGAAAGGACAAGGAGAAAGTGAAAATGGAAAGAGTTAGTTCCAAAAACAAGAGGGAGAAAAAGGAAGGAAAGGCTTGGGTGATTGGGTTTTAGGAAGGAAGGAAGAAAAGTGAGTTTGATTAAAAGTGACACGGGGTGTCGCAATATTGTGAAGCCAAAATTTCCCAAATGGGTTTGAGTCATGACAAAATTAATCGGGGCTTTGGTTCGTAGTAATTGGAGATGACAGACCGTTCCTTCAATTGAACCGGGCCCAATATCACCCAGGAGACCAAGTCACGGCGGCTTGTCAAGCTCCTCCGTCTCTTCCACCGCCCAACATCACCTGGTACCTCAATGATGACAAGGTGAGTCTATACTTCCCCAGCCTCATTATTTATCATCCACTCGGCCCGGCAAATCACTCATCCGGATTCGCATGAGGAAGGGACTAATAATGTGGTCACTCTACGGGGAGTTTGGGAACCAAAAAAACGGATGGTCGGTCGCATCTTACAAAGGAAATTCAGAAAAAGTAGTAAATATTATCTTCTAGGACCCGCCTAAGCCTTTGACTTAGGATCCTAGGATGAGCCGGTGCTACTGGAAATTATGCACTGACGGTTCATCAAAATTGTAGAAGGAAATACAAAGATTTCTATGGAATTACACTTTATATGTATCTAGAACACATATACAATACATCAAAATCATGAAAAATAGTAAAACCGCAGATAACTGCCACATAGAATTTACAAAATTATAATATTGACTACCGCCTAGCGACATTATCGCTGATGTAACTGTTAGAATTTCGTTAAAATATATCCTGCTAGAGATATGGCCTCAAAATATTGCCAGGGCTGAAATGTCTGCGAACTTTCTTTTTTATTATTTGAATAGAATTTTGCGACGGATTATCACAATGACCTGCTCAAATGGTATCTGGGTTCCCTCTTTCCACATTTTTGCAAATTATTTTCTCTAACAAGGGAGAGTCATCACATGCCTACCAGGACCATGACCAGGCACCCAATTTTTTTAATAATTGACATATCCTGACTTGGTTTCTGTCAAAATTCGCCTGCACAAATGAAGTACTATTTTTACGACTATCTCCGAAAATGAAGTCCCTTGTGAAAGTTGATAATTGACGGGTTAAATGACACCTTCCGGGCGTTTTTTATTTCAAGTTTATGTCGAGAGGTACCCATTGGACGCATTACAGAAAATTATGTAAATATAATTTTATCCGTCTAGATTTTGATTGGGTGTCCACAGACCTTAAGAAAACACAAAATTTTTGTTTTTAAATTTTCTGTTACGACTCTCAACATTGAAGTAAAATGAAGAAAAAGTTGACATGCATGTTATCTCTTGATTTTTCAACTTTCACAGGGGAGACCTCAGGAACTTTATTGACCAAATTCTGGAAGATAGGCAAAAAAAAAGTACTTCATTTATGCAAGCAAACCCACTCAGGAGATGGTAATGCGTTAAGAAATGTGGGTGTCGGGTTTAGATATGTGATGAATCTCCCTTGTAAGTACGTAGCTCGAACGTTAACATCGTTTTAGTACAAAATAACTCTGAACTAGAAGATAGCAAGGGACGATGTGAAATGAAATGAGCTGTCCAAAATGTATCTGATCCGAACTCAAAAGTTCAGACGGGAAAGACAGAAATGTCACATTTTCCGTGAGATTTAAGCGCATAAACTTAGTCCGAGCTTTATATGGGGTGTTCAGAGTTGACTGAAGAAAGTGTGATGCACTCACGTGATTGGGTTTGAACCCTGAAACAGGTTAGAGAAGATTTAGGACGGATAAAGACTGAGACAAGGACAGGGAGTCATCAGACGGGTGGTGGTGCGATTGACTCTGCATTGACAAAATGGAGTCAGTCCGTGATAGAATTTGATCTTTCTGGGAATGTGACACCAGTTCAGATCAAATGTCGAGCTCATGTCTTCACAGCTTATGACCAGAACTCAACGACGTTGACGATTCAACCAGTTCCAAGAACACTCTCCGGTCCAGACACACTCCTTCGTTCTCAAGGTACGTTTCCATACGAGCGACAACGAATGTCTCAAGTCAGTCCATCTCCAGAGCCAAAAAGTCAAAAGGCCGGGTTCTGTCCCCATAAATAATTATGTTTTCTCTCCGCCCTGCCTTCCACTTTCACCATTTATCTCAAATGGCTAACCTTTCACCATTAAACTTGTCTCGGTCTTTCAAAAGAAGACGACCCAGTTTTCTATTATTGATTCCGATTCCACCAATGCTGGAATACGTGTGACTTCCATCTTGGTCCAGTGTTTTCGAATTAGATTCTACAAGATGGCCAACCCAAGACATTTTTTTGGGTCTGCTTTTAATGAGGAAAAACTTATGGAGATAAAAAATTAACTGCGAATTATTTCCAGACCTTTTGAAACTACACCCTTGGAGGGGGATGCTTTTACTTTTCGTTACAACTATCTTCGGACATATCATCGGACACACCGATGGATCAATTGGGATTTATTCCTATTGTTGTGAGGAATGCTATGCTTTGACATGTTAATAAACAAATCTTGAATCTTGAATCTTGAATCTCAAATTTAAAATATTGAGGGGGTATTCCACCGCCCCGCCCCCCACAAAATACCCGTAACATCAATGGTTTTGTTTCGATGCGGTCATTGTTCTTTCGTAGAGTCCTTATGTCATCCATGAGTATGGCGAAAGCCTACGCAGGACGGAATGCAATTGAATCCATGATTTATTGTTATTTCCCTTTGCAAAAAAAAGAACTTGGAATTGCCCAGCGTTTAAGCCAAAACACCCATTGAATCGCTTTCTAGTCTTAAGCCAGGAAGTCATATTTTTTTATTTTTAAATTTAGTGTTTGAACTTTCTTTGTGTCTCCAGGAGTGTGTGTGTCTCCATTTCAAGACGGGGTAAGGAGTTGGCGGCCGCCAGTCGTCGCTGTTGCTGTCGCCGTGGCCGTGACATCTTTCTTCGTCCACTCTGCTCAATCACAATGGATAAGTTAAAGTTCCACTTGCATTCAGGCCATAACATTACAAGGGAAGTATCCACGTGCTTCCGCCAATAAAATAAATATGTCATTTCGATAATATGGATATTTGTGTCGGAATGCGAGTTTAAGAATTAAAATAGAAAGTATCCTAAGTTTTACGTAGATAGAATTGAACCAATTTTTTAGTCGACAAACTCGCCAGCGCCTAACGATTCTTTATTACCTCAACTTTGACACGTCGTTATATGTCGCGTGCCCCAGCTACTGACTATGACGAACCCTCCTTCCAAAACCGCAAATAATGTTGTAAGCCAGGAGGTTTCAATAGATTTGTTTATCAGGAGTGCTCATAAGTCCGAACTACGTCAAAATTTCACTTCGGCAACGTTAATTAGTACGGCAATTTCAGATTTCTTCAGCTGCAAGGCTGTTTTCTGTAGCCTTGCTGCTTCCAGAGTTTAGTTTAGTACTATTTTCCGAGGTCTCTAACACTCATGGTAGGCAAATTCTATTAAGTGAAACCTCCTTGGTTGTAAAGTTCGAACAAGTGTACCATTATGTATGTACTGCATGAATGAGTAAGGAAATTGAGATTAATACGTATGAAGGACATAATCAGAATAAGAATAAACGGAAGTTCTATTTTGAGTATACAATTTTTCTGTACTTATTTTTTTACTCGAATCATTTTTGAACACTTCAATTAATTAACCTTTTTAAGTCGACCGTCCTATTATAGCCAGATTAGGGCTACAGGGGAATACATAGGTTTTGTTTTGCTTTTGTTTGCCCCGGAATTCGTGCTAGATGTTTCATTTAAGTGAACAAGGGAAAAATCGCGAGCCAGCTTTCTATTCTAATCCCCCTGAGCCAAGTAAATTAAAGTCCTTGTTTTCTATTTTTGTGTGCTCGTGGTCTTGCAGGTATTCTTCTTTTAATGATCATTTTCTGCCATGCCCACATTTTCCCCACTAAAGTAGTTTGTTGGACTTTGTTCAAAAACTTAGTTCCAAGCGTCACTTCAGGGAATGTGAACTCGTGTTATTAAAATACACTCATTAATTGATGTTCGCCCTAAGCTGGTCGAACAGACGCGTGCTTTTCGTGGCAGACGGGTTGGCTTTCCGTTTCGCCTAGGGAAGGTATCTCTAGTCATAGAGCAGAAATCCAGTGGAGAAAACCCTATCTAAAGCAACCGGCATACGTACATTGTTCGTACAAGGGGGCCGAACCCCGCCCCGGTCACAGCGAAGTAGTATGGACGCAATGGACGGGGCTGCCTATTATTATTTCGGATACTTCCTTAAACGCTTCAATTTGTATGGCAAATGTTATACACACAATTTATTTACTACGACCTGACTTGCGAATAAATTTTCTATATAAATTTTGCGTTCGCTCCGCCAGTTGTAGGTTTTAGTGAGAGGAATGGATGCGCTGGAGGTTTCTTAAGAGTTTCCTTTTTCTTTTTGGAGTTTGTATTTCTTGTTGGTGAGAGGGGTTTTGAGTTTGAAGGTTCCCACTGGGACTTGGGGAGGGACGGACTTGGCAGAAAATTATGTTCCATCCTGTCAATGCGTTTCCACTTCCAAGAGCTCAAAGCCCAACGGAGCGGTCAACGGAGGAAGGAAAAGAAAACCCACAGAATAGACAGATACGAAACGGAGAAAGTAGGGGAAAGAAAGTAGTTCAGTTCACTTGTTCAGAATACGGGCCAAATCGACGGAAGGAAGGTTCCAGGTGATTATCGCGGCTTTGTGTGTCCATCTCTCCCCTTCATTTCACAACTGAACTGGGTAGAATACAACACTGTAAGAAAAACTTTTTCATTTTCTTTTTTTTCGCTCTCGAACAGATTTTGGCCCGAGTTTACACTTATAACCAACCAACCAGTCCTTCGTCGTATGTAAGACCAGCTAGACTTGCATAAGGTGGTACAGAATAAAGTATACTTTTGATATTCAACTTTAAATAGTATTTCTTGTAGTCAGTTAGCTGTAGCGTATAGTGGTTCAGAATTTCTCCTATTTCAATGTAGTAATAGTTCAATTCATCTCAGGACACCGGATGTTTGATGCTTTACAAGGAAAGTCAATTTTTAATTCTGTTTGAATACCGACTCGTGTCTTTCGATTATATGTAGAAGGTCGATCTCCTGTATGAATTCAAATAAAAATTTGCATGTTATCCTAGAATTCGGTTATCCGTTCGCAGGTGTACATTTGCTGGAGTGACCCTGCGCACTGTACATGAAGGCTGCCCTATATCTCGGTCGCCAGCAGAGGAGCTAAAAAAGACTAAGGGGTATTTGAGTTCCAATTTGGGAGAAATTTTGGTAAACCACGTCCGTCTCATTTATCATAAGAGAAAGTGGGAACGAGAGTTTTCTCCAAGACCGCAATGCCCAGACTACTAGGACCCAGGAATGAAAATGAGTGTGGCGGGCGGGTAAGAGCAATTCGTGCTCATAACTCATGGATTTTCAGACGTAAGACGCCTGACATGAAACGGAACAATGCATTTGAGCTCTAATCTCAGACTACAGTTACCCACACCTGTTACTTGCTTCCTTCAAAGACTCCTCATTCACTCAGCCAAGTCCAGTTCCGTGAGTTCCGTCTAAATACTTACGCACTGAACTCGTCAACACCTATGTTCAGTTTTTATTTATCAAACACCTAAATAATCAGCACAGTAAGAGTTTCACTGAAATTGCTCAACCGAGTTCTAATAACCAGGAACGTAAAATTTTTGTGGGGCACTAATGAAATCCATTCTTCATACAAATAAAACCTTTCCGTGCACTTCTGCTCTTTGCACAATGGCCTGTCATCATCTTCTGTGCTTTAATGTATGTTACAACTAATTATGAGCACTATACATCACATATCACAGATACCTGTTCCTGGGTTGAAGAATTTTGTGAATGAGAAAGGCGTGAGCCACATAACACGCCTCATGGGATTTCTCTGCGTCTCTGATTTGATTTGATTTGATTGATTTGATTTTTTTATTAAAGTACAATTCGGAAGCAGTCGGATACAGTTAAGTACAAATACTAGATTGTATCGTTAGTTCAAGAACACGAAAGTAACAGTATCATCTTCTAAACTACAATTTGGAAGCCAATTAAAATTTTAATTCATATGAAATAACAATTTAGTACCAGTAATCAGTAACTTCAATTAATCCAATGAAATAGAATATGCAGTATTACATCCATGATATTCGTAGCAAACCTTAAAAGGACTGAGCAGACTCCTAAATTGATTTGCAGTTATTCCAAAGTCTCATGTGAAGATGATATAAGAATCTCATGTCAAATCCTATGTTAGTTAGTCAGTTAGTTAATTTCTTTTATTACGGTCAAGAATTTCAGTTCGCACTGTTGTCAACATTTGGACCCGGCTTTGAGCCA
>JAQFYE010001872.1:0-20540 GCA_034694305.1 Protaphorura glebata | reverse complement strand
TCAAGGACTTGCACTTGCGAGATAGACTTGGTCTTCTTATTGTTGCATGAAATCCAGAATTTAGCTTTGGTTTTCACGATATCCCATTCCGGATTCTGGCCAAGCCCCCTTAAGGGCTTGCTACGCATGTCGGATTTTCAAGCGGAATAGCTCCCTAGATCCTTCATAAGGTTCTCTACGAAATGCATATCTCACTTTTTGTCCGGCTCTCCCAGATTGGGCTGGCCAGGGGGGGAGGACAAAGGTTACGCGTGACCCCACACTTACACTATTTCGGGTCCCCCTGGGTAAAACCAGTTCCAGTTTCCGAGTTTCAGATAATTTTTTGTCTTCCCGATGGAAACTTTTTGAAATTATTTCTGTAATAAGTACCATTTTTTTTAGATACAGTCAGGTTAGTTAAGTCAGGCCATAGGAGACTGGGGGGAGCGGAGTGTCCCCATTGCGAGGTCCAGGGGTGTCAGAGCCCCGGCGGGGTCCGTGGCAGCGCCCCGATGGGGAGGAGGGGGCTGAGCCCCCCATTAAGAAAAATTAGTTAAATTCATCCAATACACAAAGAATTTCCGCTTTCAACAAACGGCTTAGGTTAATTCTAGTTCTATCTAGGTAAATCGGGTTTTAACTAGTTAGATCTAGAATTCCCCAACTCGTCCAGATAATTCGGGTTCTAACTAAGAAATTCTAGTGTTTACGGATAGTTCCGCGTTTCATTTTTGATGTTTATGTTGTGTGAGTCGATGACTATAATAAAACCATATCCAATCCAAATCCAAAACGTTTTAGTGGATTTCGGGTTTTATCTGTGACATGTACATTAACGTGTATTCCCGAAAAAGAGGGCAATTGTTATTCGTCTTTCGGCTTGGATACAAGAATTTATGTCACTGCCATGAGAGAGTTTATTTTTTAGACAATTTCACTTTGGGAGATAAAAAAATGCAAAGACTGAAAGACTGAGGCAAAGACAAGAATGCAGAATCTTTGCTTTGCAATTTTCGGTGCAATTCGCGTTTTGTTTCACACTAAAACCTACGAGGAATTTTGAGTTTGGTGTGGACGTGAATACGAATCGCATGCATTATTAATATGGCTGAAACTGAATTGTAATTCAATTATTCTATTATTTACAGGCTTGGAAAGTTCGCTTATCTGCATTTGAGGAGCTGATCAAAGTTTTTGGAAGAATTGATGATGAGAAATCTCCAGAATGGAGCAAATACACTGGATTTGTCAGAAAATTTGCAACCGACAGCAATGCTGCGGCTCAAGAGAAGGGTCTGGAGGCTACACTCGTGTTCATGGAAAATTCAGCTCAGGCGGGATGTATTGCTGGGGAAGTAATGAGTGGCGTCATTTCCAAATGTTTGACTGCACCAAAACCTCGGAGTAAAGAGCTGGCAGCGTCAATTACCATGATGTGTATTGAGATTGAAAAGATTGAAGTTGTCCAATACGAATTAATGAAAGGGTTAGAGGAGAAGAATCCTAAAGTTGTTGCCGCCTGCTTGACCCTTCTTACTCGAGCACTCAGGTGAGGATTCGGTTTTATTTTTCAGGATGATTCACTGCTACTTACGTTTTTTGTCTACGTACTAATCTAATTTATTTATTATTAGGGAGTACGGTCCGAAGGTACTTGATTTAAACACCCTTATGAAGAAAATTGGACCTCTTTCTGAAAATCGAGATAATATCATTCGAGAAGAGATTAAAAAATGGTAGTGGAGTTATACCGATGGATTGGTGCAGGATTCAAGTGGCGATTGTCATCCTTGAAACCTCTCGTCGTAAGTTAATTACATTTGGTTGTATTTCAAAACACAAAATGCAAAGGCAATTAGAAGTTGGTGAATTGTTTTGTTGTTTCATTACATTGTACCTTCGTGCTTTGAATTTGTTTCCACTGAAGCAATTTCAACGAGTAGGAGTTAGTAAAACACAGTAGCTTAACCTATTTGACTAAAACCGCACTTGATTGAATTTTCGAAACTTGAATGGTACTATACTAGGGTAAGGTGTCCTAGGCGCCACGGTGACCTAATACGCCGCACCACCATTTGTGTGCGCGCTTTGAGGGTCACGTGAGCATTTAGTTTAAGGATGGCGGAACGTATTAGGACACTTCACCCTACCGGATTACGCACTATCGCTTAAATATATTTGTACTCCTGAGCAGTGAGCACGACCATCGCCACAGTGTGTTATATAATTTGTTGATAATTTGCTTTGAGTTTAAATTAGGTTGACTGTCACTTTTAGTCTTTGTAGTTCTGGTTAAAGTTTTATGGGCAAATATTTTGCTCGATACGATTTACAATTAATAATTTATTTGATTTGAAATGTTCAACACACTGGAAGTTAGTGACACTTATTTTCTAACTTTACAGATGCAAGAGTTAGAAGTGGAATTTGGTAAGATTGGTTCTGAAAAGCCAAACCAGACTCGGTTTCTGAGGTCCCAACGAACCGGAGAAGTTAAAGGTTTTAAACTCAATATTTACCACCTTCCCTATTTTTTAGTATTTCTATAGTAAAAATAATGTAATATTTGTATTTGAAGTTGATCCGAACGACCTGTTCGAGCCAGTTGATATTCTTTCCGAATTGCCAAAGAATTTTATAAAGAACTGCGAGAGAAAGAGATGGCAGGACAGGAAAGAGGCGTTGGGAATTCTCGAGATGATGCTGGCATCAAAGCCCAAACTAGAACCATATGGTAACCGTGCACTGGTTCGAGCTTTGAACAAAATAATCGCCGAAGATACTAATGTTCTTGTGGTAGCACTGGCTGGAAAGTGCGTAAATGGCTTGGCTTTGGCGCTAGAAAAGAAGTTTGCTCCTTATGCAGATTCTTGCATTAGTACCATTCTTGAAAAGTTCAAGGAGAAGAAACGAACCGTTTTGATCACAATGAGAGAAGCATCGGACGCTTGCTTCGCAGCGGTAACTTACATTATTATTTTAAAAAACTTTTAGGTACCAGTTGTAGTCTTATGATTCGTTTGTCATTTCTTTTAGACAAGTTTGGAGGCAATTCATGAAGATGTGGTGGAAGCACTGGGAAACAAGAATCCTGCTGTTAAGGCAGAAACATCACTGTTCTTGGCTCGAAGCTTTGCTAAAACTCCGTTGAAAACCCTGAATGACAAGAAACTCATGAAATTATACATCTCAGCGTTATTGATCAACCTCAATGATCCTGGTATGCTGCTGTAAACTTTTTCTTTGTTTCACTAGTTTTTTTTTAATTTTTAATTTATAATTTTGTATCATGTAGATCCAGTTGTACGAGATGCCTCTGCTGAAGCTTTGGGTGTTGCTTTGAAAGCTGTCGGTGAAAAGCCTATGAATCCATACCTGAGGGATTTGGATCCAATCAAACTTCGCAAAGTAAGTTTAGTTGTAAGAAATTAACAAACTGCCTCAAAAAACGTAATATTCAATTCAGTTTTTATTTCAGGTGAAGGAATTTGCAGAGAAGGCTGTGGCTATTGTTTAAGGTGTAGTGAGGGCTTCACTTTTTCGGACAGATGAATTATTCTTCGATTGAGGAGTTAAATGACTCTTCAAGAAAGCTCAAATTATGTGATTCGCTACCTGCGTCTGAAGCCGAGTAATGTTTGCGAGTTACTGCCTTACAGTAAGTAGAAATTAGTATCCGTGTAACTAATTAGACGGGATTCTAAGTGGTGATCCAATAATTTACATTCAACTATTCTATCCAAGTGTGCACTTGGCAAGTTATTATGGCTTATGATCTAATTTGGACAAAAACCAATATTTTAATTTTATATGAATATAAGTATAGTTCGAGGAAGTTCTTCAACAATTATTAATTTCAATTTCTAGGATTAATTTTAGGATTATTAATCTAATAAACTGTGATATCATGTCAACAATTAATTTTAATTTCTAAGCTTAATTTTAGGATAATGATTATAATATACTGTGATATCAAATTATCTTTCAATCAGAAACACATTTATAGATGTAATCTTCATAATGAAACGAGAAAATGTGTAATACCAAAACTATTTACAAGGTCAAATGTCCATTTTAATAAGAAAAACTGTACCTTTCTAAAATTAACGTAATATTCGTGTACGGATTACTGCATTATCGGAACTTATTTTGAAGGATCATAATAAACAATTTCCGTAAGATCATGAAAAATTATTTTCATGCTTCCATCATAACTCTACTTCGAGTACGTAAGGTGGACCTGGAAATACTCAATCTAAATTTCAGAATCTCGTTGGTCTTTAATTCAAAAATCCGTGAACCGTCAACAACATAAAATTATTCAATCAACTTGGATTTTATTTGGGGATAAAAATCTCAAACAAAATCTAATGATAGAAACAGTTGGAATTAAAGAGGGGTGTGCCGTATCATTTTCAAAGAATTGTTGTTTTACTGGAACGTTCTGTACGCTATACTTCTATCATCCTATCACTGACGTGTTCATGGATTAGTTAATTATTTACATAATACGGACAACTTTTCCGTAGCAATGTTAAACCTGACTGGGTAAATTTGTAGAGATTTGTTTGATTGCTTTCAATTTGGTAGGGAAGACATCAGAGCAACCACCATTCACCGTACATTGCCAGTCCGAGAGAATGGAACCCCCCACACAGCGAAGTGATAAAAGGTTGCATCTACCAGTATGCCATGCTGTAGTGGTTAATTATTACCATAAAAGATATCCAGATTTTTTGACATAGTCTTACCAATAAATACTACATACATAGTAAAATGTAATATACCATTCTGATTGCATGTTATTTTGACCTTTGGAAGGGCCTATGGGCATATCAAATAAATTTTCTTCATCATCGCATGTAATTCGAGAAAATCATTCCGACTTCTTGTTCAAAAGTTCAACTGCAATGAATGCTCGGACTACGGATATGACGTCATTGTCTTTGTTAGATATAATTATATTCATATTTCTGAGGACTCAAATGCGAAGACATTTAACCTTCTTCATTTCTGTCAATTATTTCCTTCCACTCATCGTCAGTCTTGGGATATTCCGATTCAGATTCAGATTTGTTTATTCACAAGCAATAGCACAACATTCCTCACAACAATAAGAATAAATCTCAATTGATCCATCGGTGAGTAATATTAAACGGTTAAAGCAAATCTAGTCACCACATCCGCAATTGAAACCTACTCTATCCACAATATTATCTTCTAGATCACATGTTTTGATTCGGCCAGTGTTGTTCTTCACTTACGCGGACAGATTTTGCTTTAAAATATTTTCAACCTTCACGACATCACATAACTGTTTAGAATGGTAAGTAGTTCAAATTAAATTATTATTTGACTCACTGACATCGAGCAGTAGCATTGTAACTTATAGTTAACTTTATTTTTCGTAGGCGCAGAATTCTGATCAAATATTTTTTATCTCCCGGAATGAAATCATGATCTCAATCGTTTAAATTTCATTTTGTCTTAACGATAATTAATTTATTCACAAATATTTACAGGGTAGTCCATAACAGTTTATAGCATCAATTTCTGCGGCAGCTCAATTTAGGAAGGAGGACAGGGTGTATTATAATTATAGTTTTTATTAAACGTTTCTGGCCTAAGGAAATAGTAATACTTAGAATTGGTCTTATGTTTCAGGATTCTGTAACCGCATCGAATTCGCCTCTCCATCACTCGACACCAAACAGCCGTTGCGGAAAATTAGAAAAAACTCACTCCCGGAGGATGATGCCGAAGTACAGCAATTTGGAAATTATGGAAATGAAGTATTCCCGATTCTTGCGCACAGTACTTCTGGAATCCATAGTGAAACAGGAGCAGAAACTAGTTATCACTATTTGTGATGATACAGATGTCGTCCGAACTTATAAAGAAAGAATGCGCCAGGAACATGCTAGAACCCTCATGGAAGTCGCTAAGAAAAAAATGATGGAGAAAATGAAACAGATAAAATCAGCAGAAAATTTGATTGCAACTTATAAAGCTTTAGCTCATCCTGGATGTAATAAAAGGTTGGAGAAGTTAATGAATAGTTTGTCGGCAATCATGGACATTTTACCGGTGGTCAGCTGCAATCTGAGGCATCAGGGAGAACAGGGCTTGGATTCGGTGGTAACATTAAAATTCGCGTTTTTGAGACAAATTTTGAAATATTCGAAATTCTAGTCATGATATCCGAATAAAAATGCCAATCATGTTGTAGTATGTATCTCGGGGATTCAAAATTAATCTGCCGAACTAGTAAAATCTTCATATTTATGACCGGAAGCTTAATTGTTTTTGCACTAGACGGCATTTCAAGAAATTCTGGCCAAGAATTGTCAGCCGACACTTATTTATCTAATCGATACCAGGAAAACCAATTCCTCCTTCTCGCGACAAAAATTCTTAACTGTATATTTCTCCCTATTTAGATCGAGGATTTCAAAAATGCTGTGAACTCAATGATTGCGGCGATGAAGAAAAATTATCCCGGTACTATTCATGTTCGGAAAAATAAAATTTCCATGGCTGAAACTTTAAACAAAACCAAGGCTGATGAACTAGCAATGTCGAAACTGAATCAGCTACTTGTAAAATTGGCGTCAATGAAGGAAATGGTGAACAAGGATTACACACAAAAGCTTTCAAATGAAAAAATTCCGGGATCTACCTTTGCGGATATTTTCGGACAGATGAATTATTCTTCAAGTGAGGAGTTAAATGACTCTTCAAGAACTCTCAAATTCGATGATTCGCCACCTGCGTCTGAAGCCGAGTAATGTTTGCGAGTTACTGCCTTACAGTAAGTTGAATCTGATATTCCTGTAACGTAATAAGACTGGATTCTAAGTGGTCATTCAATAATCTTCATTAAATTATTCTGTGTTGTAGAGGATTGGAGCATGTGTGCACCTGGGAAAGTCACTATGGCTGATTGTCTCTGCAATTTTGGGCTAAAACCAATATTTTAATTCCGTATGATTATAAGTAGTTCGAGCAATTTCTTCAACAATTAATTTTAATTTCTAGGATTCAGGATAATTAGTTTAATAAATTGGATATCATATTATTTGTCTATCACAAACTGCTTTATAGATGTAAGTAATCTTCATTTTCATGCAATGAGTCAAGAAAATTTGTAGTACCACAAGTATTTATTTAGCCAAATATTCATTTTAATAAAAACCTACTTTTACGGGTAGTTTTGGTTTACGGAGAATTGCATCATTGGAACACATTTTTAAGAATGTGCACGGTGGGACACAAGTCGTGAGATGTACATTTTGTAGAGAATATGTGGATTCCACGGAGCCATTTTGCTCTATAGTTGCGCGGAGAACAGAACGAATTCTAGCAGGAGATTAGAAAACCTATTCTTTTGGTGTTTTTTCGATGTCTTTTCGATTTATGAAAGAAAATCTAACATCGTCTTACGCTAATTTTTAGATTCTTTGAGATAATGCCATTTAGAATTGGTAGACATTGATTTTTCTATAAAATTTCATCTACTACGTACCCTACCCTCTTTTTATGTAGAAATCGATACTCACCGATATTCTTAACTTTTATAAGAAAAGCGGTTTTCCTGTAGGATTGTTTGATTGGTTCGAACGTCGTAATGATACATACATTTGTGCAATCATCAGTCATCATCGTTATCAGTTCATATCATTTGTTCGTAATTACGATCTTGCATTTAAAACAATAAAGCAGGTCCTTAATGACTGCTTGGCTGTTGTCCCTTAAGTTCAAGGTTAATTACAAAACTCCGGCTCAGCTATGCAGGTGTCAGTAATATTTCGAATTTGTAGGCTTTTGACCCTACGAATTAAGAATAATGGAATTACTATTCATCCGGAAGATCTGTTTGTGAATTTATCACGAACATAACAATTAACACTGCACTTAATGAGCACGATCTTCATTACTGGGAATTAAACTTTATTTTCACTGTCGTCATTATTTCCTCAGAATTTGTAGCTTGAGTGTAGTATATGCATCAAGGGCCTCACTAGTCGCTCAACCACAATTGGGCCCATCCTGCCAATTACGAGTTAGCGTTCGAACGAAACACAATAAACAAAAATATTCGAAACATAAATTTTCTTACCTCGTTGTACCGTGCTCACAACTGGTAAGGTCCATTAAACATCAATTAGAGCAGACAAAGTTCTGTTTAATTGCTTGCTTCCAGATAATTTTGAATTTGAACAATTTATTTGGTTTTCGGTGATCAGTTGCTATAAAAGTGGAATTCAGTACATATTTCTTTAGTCTCAAAATTCAAGACTGCACAATTCCACACTGCAAAATTATTATTTGAAAAATCCTCGACGATGGACTCCAAAATTTTCCTTGCTGTTTTCGCAATTTTTATTCTGAGTGCAACTACGCTTGGATTGGGTGACAGTAATCCCGGATTGACATCGAATGAAAACAAAATTATTGCGGAGTATAGAACAGTTGCAAACCTTGGCCATGGTGCCAAGTGTAATTTTGACTTGGAATCTGACGGAGACAAACTCCGGAAGAAAATAAAACCATTTCTGGAGAAATTACTCATGTCTGAATTGGGCGCTGCTTTAGATGGAAACTCTGATGATGAATTAAGTTCAAGTTTACAAGAAGCTCGTACAGAAATCTTCTCTGAGATTCAAAAATTCTCGGCAACAATTCAAAATTCCTCATCCGGTGCTGTCGTTGTTGGAATTTGCAATGATACCCAAAATTTGCAATGTGATAAAGAACTCGGAGAATGTCGTTGTGGATTTCCAGCAAAGAAGAAAGGATTCACTCTGACTAGTTTGGATGGAGTTTGTAAATTTGATTTCGGTTCTGGATGTTTGCAAAAGGAATTCTCGGGATTGACTACTCTTGAATGCGTCGAAGGAAGTACTTGTGTAACTGCAATTGAGAACTCTAATTGCACTTTGGATAATTCGATCATGGAGGGTTTGAGACACCCGTCTCGCTATGATAAAATTACAGATATGAAGGGCTATACTTGTTTTTGTGACAAACTCATCAAAAATTGATTGTGCAGATCCAATTTTGTAGTATCAATTAAAACTGAAATGAATAAAAATTCTGTTCAATCAAATTCGCACGTTATCGTGAATATTCCTTATAGATTTTTGATTTCTAATATATAATTTGCAGATACTACCGCACTGGGGGGCATTACAATTCGAACGTAATAAATGTATTTAATTATTGTACCTGTTTGTAAATACTATTGGTGTATTTAATTGATGTCTCACATCGGTGACACAAAATACTCAATACTTTAGGTTTAACTTGGCTGCACCGTTGCACATCTTCATTCAAATGACAAGTCTAGTTTTGCGAACAGCACACAACAATTGAATGCTAACTGTTAGACTTATTTCATGTTCAGTTTAATTATGAAATTGAAAGCGGCAATCAACATATAACATATTGTAGTGAATACAGTCAAACTCGAGTGCATACAATAAAATTATAATTTAATCACTCAGTTTGAACAGTTCCAAATTTTCCAAGAACAATCACACAATTCGTATTCTAATTATTGTTACACTTAAGGGTACTTGTACCGATCAAGTTATCCGTCGAATTTTACCTAAAATTGTAATTCAGATATGTAGGAGAATCTACAGTTTGTAAAATGCTGCTTTTGCTCGTATAATTGAGAACTGAGAATATATTAATTAAAATCTCTGCAATTAATTCAGACATTAAAGTGTAATTCGATTTTATGCACTCAAAAATATGTATATTTTACAAGAATCTAAATACTGAATATTATAATATTTTCTTTAAACTCTCTTTTTATTATTTGAATTAAAAATGTATTTAAAACAGCAGGTACAGTTATCTTTAAGTATACCTACTCATTAATTTACATTCACATTCGAATATCAAATATCGTGTGTTGTCTTTAGATAAGAAATAATCAGAGCTCTATTTCGCCTGTGGACGATACCTCTGGTAGTTGGAAGAATCCTGTGTGCAATAAGCCATCTTGCAGAAACTAAATCATGTTTCTGTATACCTTAAAGCTAGTTATACTTTTTCTTTCGGTGTTCGCAAAATTTTTAGTTTTTTTCCAAACCCGTCTCATCATAAAATTCTGAATATTGGGATGCAATGATGAAAATGTAGTTCAAGAATTAGTTTGAATGAAAGGAAGGTCTGTCACGTCAACTTATTGGACGGAATGTTGATGACAATGCAAGGTGAAATTCTAGGTCATTACAAAATCGACTGACTAAATAACTAACTAGCCTTTTTGCATACATTTGCAGTAATGTATGCAGAAATGTAAATTTGACTCTATTTGTTAAAAAGTTTATATTTACAAATATCTTATAAAAATAAACGATTTTCCGGGATTGCGATCGATCAGTCAGACCTTTATGGTCTACATGAAATATTAGTGCATTTGAATTTAATTAATCTCTCATTGGATTTCAAAGATTTCGGCTCAATCAAGAAAACAACGTTCTCACATGAAAGTGCTTTTACATATTTTTCAATATGCAAAATCACAGTATAAACAGAAAGGGGTGGAAAGAAAGAGTTAAATTGCTTGAAAAATTTCTTGCCATAACTTTTGTCTTCATTGATAATCCCAATACTCACACAAATATATAAATAATTCAGCTGAATGTTAACAATATATTCACTAATTCTTTGCAGTCTTAACTTGTCAATGGATTCAATAGATTTCAAATAATTTGAAACCTACTATATTTATAGTGCTTATTCTTTTGATTTAAATTGGACTTTACCCAGCTTGAATCGATAGCTTTGTTTAATTTTACTCAAAACATTTTTAAACATTGATTCAACTCACATCTTCTTTGTTAACAAAGCAGATGGAACTTATTTCCACTCACAACAAATCTATTTTTTCCAACGTGGTGAATGACCAAAGTATCAAGTGACAATCAAGTTACAATAATTACAAGTCACAAATAGAATGCATGAGTGAAATGAGGTTTTTGATTCATTTGTATTGTACTATCCCGTAAGTTTAAATGACTTAATTAAAGTTCATCTAAATTGATAAGAAAAGGAATTATAATTTATAAACACGAACTACTGTTTTTACATATTCTAAAGGACGCAGGTTTTCGGTCTCCCTAAATTGTGAACGAAGAGAATTGAGAATGTGACTTGAACAAGAGGTAAAGAAGGTTCAAATTGGATGAACAATTTTTCAATAGTCAATATTATTGAATAATCTAGAACGATAAAGTTTTCATTTAGCGATTGTTTATCTGTCACTTTGGCTGCCACTCCGAATTTTCTTTACTTAAAATAAATATAGTAAAGTTATCTAAAGTTAATTAGGCCGAGAATATCTTACTTGATAACGAATTTTAAAAATGACACCACTCTATATTCATGAAAAGTAGTGCTTTCGTTGTCATCACTAAGATTATTTAACCTTAGTAAGGGAGTGGTCAAATTATCTTGGTCATCTCATCACTACATTGTGAATGAGTTGTTGGGGGTGATTTGACAGAACAAGTGAAATAGGTAAAAAAAAACTAGGCATGGACTGTGTGGATTCTGAAAGGAGGATTATTTCCAATTTAATTTAAATTATTGATAATTCGGTTTATCTGAATGAAATTGAGCATTTCTTTGTCTATCTTTTTATACAAGAAAGTGTGTTTTGTTTGCGTAACACGAAGGTAATTAATGATAAAATGAATGACTGCAGGAGTGGTCATCATTATCTGAACTGCATTTAGTCATTGGGTTTAATTATGTGCTAAACCAAGTTTCCCATGATTTAAATTGAATTTGCCCGTATTGAAAAGAGAATACTTTTAATATGCATTGTGATGCGTATTAAATGTGTCATACTTATATCTGCCTTAAAGAATTGGGTCTAAGCAAGCATGAAACCGAGTTTATTCTAATTTTAATCGAGCTTACTTGATATCTTGAATGCATTTACTTACCAATAAATATTTTATGAACTATTAAAGTTGAATTTTGTGCGTTGGTTTCAGTAATAACGTACAAATTTAAAGTTTTATGCCTGTACATAAAAATACATGTATAATGGTTTACAATTTCTGTCAAAATTACAATTCTGATGTCAAAATCGTTGCAATATCCAATTCCAAAAATATCCATGCAATCCAATTCCAAAAATACCTAGTTCTTGTATTTTCAGAAATTCATGTTTTATTTGTAAATTTGGAATGGGAAGTTGTGGCGGAGGCAGAGATGTGGAGAATGTGAATAGAATGAGATTGTTTGTGAATGGATTGAGGTGAGAAGGGGTTAAATTCTGGTAAGCTTTTCCGTTCGTACAATATCCGGTTGAATAGGTGCACCAAACTCCGAGCATTGCACCAACTTTCACACTGCATTGCACCAAAAACTCTCTACATCACAATTCACACTTACTAAGACTCCTATATGCCGATTATGATGCAACCCAGGGAAAATCATCGTTATAGACGAAGATCGGTATACAGAGTAAAACTTCACACTACTATTACCTACTTATGATTGCAATATAAAACAGCATAAAGAGTTACTACGAACTTGAAGTTTTAAAATTTGAGGCATGGTTAACGTCAAACAAAACCTCACTCTCCTATAAAACTCAATATAGACGCCGATGGAATGGAAGGAAATTAATCGTTGTAAACAAATATCTATAAATAGATTAGAAATACACATCTCACAGCACGCCTGCCCACAAAACACCAATATTTAAAATTCACCGCACGTAAGTGTGGTCAAACATTGCTCCGTGACATTTCCGTAAAAATAGGGCGTATTTATTACAGTGCTGTATGGAAGGTACCCCTAGTGGTATGATAAAAATATAAAGAAACCAGTAGATTTCAGTTGCCAAGATCCAACTTTAAAATACCAAGCCAAACGAAACGATATGTGTCCAATGGACCGAACGTCAAACATAGCGACGCGTTATGAGTTTCTCAACCAGCGTTATAGTTTTTATTTCTTGGCTGAATTTATTTTTTAGGATTTCGCAATTCACAGTATTAGCACTCTTCTCCACTAGTCTCTTCTCCCCAAATCTCATTTTACGAAACCATTTGATTTTTTTAGATTTTCAAACACGATTACCAATCGTACATCTTTCCTAAATTCAATCAGTGTCTAATCTATAAAAACCTTCGATCAAAGTAACGCAATTATATACATAAATACAACAAGGAAATTCTATAGGTTTTAGTTAGTTAAGTTAATTTCTTTTATTACGGTCAAGAATTTCAGTTTGCACTGTTGTCAACATTCGGACCCGGCTTTGAGCCATCAGAAGAAACAAAGGACAGAATATATACATAGAAAACTTAACTAATGAATAAATTGTAAATAGAATCATGTCAAATTTGTGAATTTCGTACATACACATGAGTTATAATTGCAATAATTTCTTATTTTGACAAATTAGAAAACCGATATTGGCTTTATTTTATGAAAAAAAATCAGACTTATAATATTGTTTTTTGTGTGAGATTTTGTACATATCTTGTACATTACGAAAATTATAATAAACTCGAAAACAGGAGTACTAAGATTTTATGCCGTACACTACAATAGGCTAATAACTTGTAGTGGTGTAGTGCTGGTTTAGGGTCATTGCTTCTTTTTCTTTCTTTTTTAAATAAATCTCTATCATACTATAAGTGTTTTCATTACTTAAATAAGTTGAACATTTATTTTCGGGATTAGTGTATGTCAGCAGGATTCAACATAAACAAATAAAATAAATTAAAGATAAATTATCAAAGTCCAAGGTGGAAGACCAGTGGTCTACTGAAACATACACCAGTTCCGATATAATCCGTTTTCTAACCACCAATCGTCTGACGAAGCCAGTTTTCATAGTAAGCGACTTTTACATACACACCAGGTGTGTTGTAATCACCACAACCAACGCCCCAACTAACAATGCCGGTCAACTGCCACGTTCCTTTGATATCACAGACTAGTGGTCCACCGCCATCTCCTTTGCCTGAATATATAATATGGTTAATAATTAATAATCACTTTCACCCAAATTGTGAGCGAGCAATGTGTATAATCTATTAAAATTATGCTTAAATTGGTAAAATAAAATTTTTAGTAAATCGGAGTTTTGTGTTTAATATTCCTTCAAAATCAGTTACTCTCATAATTCAAAATTATGTAGTAGGCATGAATATTTTGTAGAACTCTTAGCAGTAACTTTTCGCCAAGGGAAAGGTGTCCCTACCAACTGATATGATAAACTTACACGATAGAAAAACCTAAACGAGTCATCTAAACGATGTCAGTCCGAGGGATTACACCCTTACCACAATAAGGCCGTAAAGACGACCTCATGAGTACTACCGCGCTATGTTGGATTGATATTAAAAAGTCTTACAGCTGTCCCGGCCTTTCTCGCCACCAGCACAAAGAAATCCAGGGTGTAATACAAAATCAGGTCCAAGTTTTGTGTTTTTTAATTTATGTTGGCACTCCGAGTGCTCTAGAATGGATACGTCGACCTCTTTTAGAATATGTTGATAGGTCCCACCTCCGAAAGCATCTCTTCCCCAACCAGTAACATAACAACGATGACCAGCGAACTCATAGTTTGACGAGGGAACACAAACTGGGCTGATGTGAGGACTGGAAGTGGAAAACAGAACAAGTCCCGGCATTAAATACGTATATGAAGAAACTTGTCCGCGCGACCACCTGGGTTAGACGGCCCGGTTGTGATTCCCGATGTCGACAGTTACCGTTCCTCCAAGAAAACCGGGACGCGTGGTATCGACTGTGGTGAGATAAAATATGAGAATCAGGCGGCACTAACAATAAGTCCGACCGTTAGCCAGGTGATCACGATATGCATGTATCGATGACTGTAAGTGAAACCTCTGATGGAAGTCAACCAAACCATCGATTCGAACGATCGCGATATCATTGAACAGATTCCCGGCGTAAAAGTCTGGATGAGTAACAAAACCGGCCACATCTCTTTCAAAATGTGGATAAAATTCAGTTTCGGTATTTACATCCCAGTCCCCGAGCCGGACTCGAAGGTCTGAAGGGTTGAGCCCTTTAATGCAATGCGCAGCTGTCAAGATATGGCGAGAATCTATTAGAGATCCTCCACAGACAAACAAATTGTCTTTTCCTTCCTTCCGTAAAATGGCTGCTTGCCAAGGGTACTCTCCTGTTAACCGATACTCAATTAAGATTCAATTGAATAAATAGTATAAATTTTATTCAAGCTACGGTACCATAATCCGTATCTCCCTGTTGAAATCCAGGGGTTTGATTCACAACTCTTTCTGCAATTCCATTTGCATTTCGTATCCCGCAGATGCCATGTCCTTGAGCGAACCCTCCATTGTTATTTGAGTTAGTCTGCCCAAATGATGGATTATGGTTTAGAAACTGGCCATCTTCGATGATATTTGGTACCTTGGGATTCCGGCAACACACGTGACCACCTGGACAGTTCCTTATGGCGTTGATTAATCTCTGAGGATTGGAGACCACAAATTACCACAAAAATTGAATATTCGTCTCCATTTTTAACTCGGATACGTTAAACCACTACCGTGACTGTTTGCCGCGTGCCTCTCTTTTTTCGTAGAGGGCGTTCCGAGTCGGTAGTATTGGACTCAATTATCGAACCATCTTGTGCAGTTTGTTTAGTTCTGGGGTTGATGTTGAGCCCGACAAGTCCTGCATTTGGTCGCCCTGTTCCCTGATTCTGGTCACGGTCAGAGGTTCCTTGAACTATGTCGTAAGTTGCGCACTGATTGATTGTCACACATCGACAATCCACCACACGGTTCGTCTGTCCATTGTTTGGAGGAATTGGCGATTCAGGAAACCTTGATCCTGTTCCGGACCCACTTGGAGATACTGGAAACCTTCCTCCATTTTGTGATGTTTCGGGGAATCTTGACCCAGCGGACGGATTTCTTGGGGATTCCGGGAAAGCGATACTGGGTTTCTGATTTTCATCAAATCGTCCATCTTTATCACGGCCCGTTCCGATAATTCCAAGCCCGAAAACTAAGGCACATTTGAGAGACGGTTTAATTTTGAAAATTGAAGCTACGAACCAATAGCAAATTTAATCATCTTAGCTGCTTTTATGATTCTTACTCGGATTTTTTTCAGTAGCTTCTACGCGATGAATATGATGATGAACATGTTCGATTACGTTTCCATTTCCTGCAATACGTTGCGGTGCTACGATCCCCCTATTGCCATTTCCCAGGTTCATTGGAGCTTTAGGTCTATTCGTTGGTTGACCACCTCGTCCTGGGTTCTGATTCTTCACACCTTCACACTATTTACGTAGGTGGAATTAGATATAGCAATTGAGTACTATCGAACCACACAATACACAAAAATAATTACAATTTTACACCAGTGTCATAACGTATTAATTGTTACCATTGCTAATCCGAGACTACAGAGTCTATCCCAGACGAACCTGGCCTCGGTGTCCCGTTTTCCATTAATTTCGATGCCTTCATCTGGAATTTGTTGATTTGTAAACTGTAAGGTAGATTTTGACTGTCCTGGAATGTTTGTGCGCTTGTCCGAGACTTTAAACTGATCACCATCTGCGGACGTAGGAAATGTCACCTTGTCCTGAATATCGTTGGCCAAACTGGTTACAGTTAAGACCAATATCACCGAAATGATAGACCACATTATGGTTGATCCCGGCATACCAACGAATCTGTGGAATGTAAAATGGAAAGTTGCACAGGTCATTATAATTCGGTTTTATGCAATGATTTCTATTACTGTCAGTAAATAAAGGATATCGTGAAATAAATTTTCATAATCTTAATACTCCTCCTACTCCTCGTAATTATAATTCAACTTTAAAATTCCAATACATTCAATAGTAACCAGTACACCTAGCGAAGACTGTATTAGGTAGAAAACATGTCGTCTCCATTTATTGCGTTGTTAATGCGAAAAGCATTTCAAATTTTAGTCTTAAATTAAGAAAAATATATTTCAAATGTTATTGAAGAAAATAAGCCTAGAAATGTTAGCACGAGGAATGCGTCTGGTTTCTAGCAACTTTTCAGTCCATAATCGAAATAATATACTAAACATATATTCAAATTACTTTAGTCCACAAAATGAGTACGTACCTGTAACAATAAAAGACGTATATTGGATTTACACATAGAAAATGTACAACGTTAAAATCACAATTAGATTAACAAAGGTATTTTAAAAAAACGGTGTTTTTAGTGGAATATCCTGTGTATAGTATTAGTTGTTTTAAAATATTCACTTTAAAAAAGGAAACAGGTACAATTTGATTTTTATTGATTTCGTACAATATTTACGGTCTAACACATACAAATATTTAAACAAATCTTACATTTGATTAACTTCGTTATCTCCAGCAATAATGTCAAAAAGAAACACAAGCAGTACACGTTGTGGCTATAAGATGACTAAATCCTAATTGTGAATTTTGACAATTACAAGTGAAAGTGAGCGGACAGGTAATCCCTGTTTGCATTAAAACGGAAACAAAAGTTACGCAACATGCAACACGTAATGACCAAATCATGTAATCCACACCACTCACTGGAATGACCTATTGTTATAGAAAACTCTGTAGTTTGTGTTTGCAGTATATTTAAGGTTTTGGACCTCGTTTCAGTTTAATTGCTGTTGTTTAATGTGGAAAGGTTATTGGCACAAGGATTTTCATTTTCCTCCCTGCCAATTTACGGCATTCATAATATTTGGTGTATATTACACTAGTGATTTCTGATGTTTAGGAGAATCATTAATAATTGATATTCAAGGCGATAAAATTATAAATTTAAAACCAAGGTCCATGGGAGTCCACGTCAACAACTCTACTGTCCAGCAGATTTTTCAGGTGTCGTCGTGTCGTTCTCCTATGGGTTTGAGTGACCCACAAATTCGGACTCCACGTTTAGGTTTGGCTAAATTTTAATACCACTTTCTTAATTTTCAAAAATAAGCTACTCTAAACCAGCTAGTTAGCTCGTTAGTTTGATATTCAGAAGCGTTGTCATTGTCTGCATTATGTGAAACATGACAAGAATTTCGTTCGAAATTATTCAATTTGATTTCTTTCCACAAAATCTCAATCTCAGCACAAAGCGATACCAGGATGGTATTGGTTGCGCTGTTTCGTCTCGATTTAATCTACACTGATTTGGCATAATTTTTAAAATAGTTATGCGTATACGTACTCATCAGAGAAATCACACATTATTATAGATGCAGATTTACGTGTACAATGAAAATAAATCATCGTCACAGAATAAACTTTTCGACATAGAATATTTATATTCTTTATATTTTCTTTATATTCTTCATTCGCTAATATTTTTTGGTATGAAAAACATCGTAGACAATTCATTCTTTGCGCAGTTAATTAAATCAGAAGCCGAGAAAAACGAGCGTAGAAATTAATTATGTTCATAATTATTTTAATCACGATTTCACAATCGGTATTATTTCCGCGGTCGTGGACTAGGCTTAGCTCCTGGAAATAATTTGTAATTCCTGTTGCAGGGAGGAAATGCGTTTGCACACTCGTCTTGCTCCGAATTTCCCATCTTCACCTGTTCCAACAAAATAGGATTTGACCTGTACAGTTGTTCCTTTAATAGCTGACCTGATACAGAAAACGTGTCGTAATTTAGAGTAACCATTCGGACTTATAGTTATATCTGGTGCAAGTCAATAAACTTACCGTCCGTAGCCCACGTCGGGATTTCTTTATTTAATCTATGACTATTGTCACCCAAAATTTCTTCCAAATGGCTTATTTCGTAGTTAATAGTTTCAGCCGAACTCTCGTTGGGTGTCTTTGTTCCTCCTGAACTTATTTCTGAACATCCATGAGCCCCTTCCTCTCCCACAAACAAACTTTCATTCATATCTCGTATAGGCTCGATATCCTCTCGATATTCCGCAAATGATTGTAAATTTGCATTTGATGGAGCACGACATTTTTCAAATTCAATTTGAAAGTTCTCATCATCGCGTATGGTCGGTGCATGCATCATCTGCATCATAGTGACTTCGCCTATACACCGTATTGTCTCATTAAATGTTGTATGCGATTTGTTGGTTGTATTCCGATTCACTTGTTTCTTGAAATCTGCTTCTCTTGGAACGACTTCCTCCTGCTCATCTACCACATTTTCTACAGATTCATCATATTTGACCGATTCTTCTGGTTCATCCTCTACAAATTGAACCGGTTTTAACAAGACCGGATTACTTCCCAGCATGAGTTTCTTCATCGCCGGTCTTACTACTGACTGAGCACTTAAAGTTGAATGAGATCGGAATTTTCAATTTCAATTTTCTCTCTGATTCGTCGGAAGAAGAAAGTCTTCTTTTCTCACATTTCTTGTAATGATAACGTGCGGATAACCAAAGGTAATCAGTTGTCAAATAATATTATGCACAAAAAAGGTTCATAGGAATTTTAAGGACAATTTTTCGCAAACCTTCTTCCGATCCCTCTGTATTCAACTTTTGCACTATCGCCAGCACTTCCTTATTTCTAAACAAAAGAAAAAGTTTAATAATTAGGACATACCGAATAGTTCGGCCGAATATTACCGGAAATCCACTAAACTTGATATTTGACCCGACCGTGGATCGATCGACTAGTGCTATTCGGCCACAAAATTTAGTATACAGCGTCACAAGCGCGAAGAGTCGGATAAAAAGTCAATACATTTTGTAGAATCTTATGAGTGATCTAGGCATTATTCCGCTTCGAAATCCGATGTGCTTAGTGGAACTGACGAGCGTTTAAGTAAAAATCGGCATGAAAAGAAAAGACCCGCTAAAGTCGACTTCTTTTTACAAAATCATGTCCGAAATATTTTATTTATTTAAAAAATGCTTTGTCAGTGAAAAGTTAACTTTTTCCAAACCTGTGCAACCAGATATCAATAATGCATAAAAATATCGCAAGATTCAGTGGATTTTTCAATAAATAATATTTTGAACACAATGTACCATTCAAAAATACGTTTTTCATGCCGATTCTTACTTCGTCAGCACCGTTACGCGTGTCTGATTTTCAAACGGAATCGCTCCATATATTTTACGTAAGATTCTCTAGGAAATGCGTATCTTACTTTTTGTACCTCCCCCTTGATTGGGCTTAGACTTCAGAGGGGTACTTATGCGTGATCCGGGTCAGGAAAAAGTCGAGTACAAAATTCGTACAGAATAGAAAATAGTAATGAAATTTATGTACAGTTATTGCAGATTCCACTCAACAATCGTGGCCGTAGCTTTCTTATACCACGCACTTTCTGGATTCAACAGATGTGCGAATTTCTTCAACTGCGTCACTCGAGGCATCAGCCCTCGATTGTGTCACCACCGGTGTAGCAGGTGGAAAATACTACCCGGCGGAAAATACTACCCCGTGGAAAATACTACTGTAGTATTTCAATCCTTAGGATAGAAATACTACAGTAGTATTTCCATCCTAGGATGAAAATACTACACTTGGGAGAAAAATACTACCG
>JAQFYE010001871.1:0-20549 GCA_034694305.1 Protaphorura glebata | reverse complement strand
ACACGCGACGAGAATTTCTTGTTATTTTTCCTGGTTGTCACCTCCAGACTACGGAGTTAGAATTGACTGCTCTGTGGTCTGAACGATATCCCACTTCCGGAAAAGTGACAAAAAAGATGAGATCACCGAGTTTTTCAATAAATAATTTTTGGAGTAGTATAGGCCAGGAGAGATGAGAGATTTTGCCTAAGAACCGCCAGATTTCACCTCGCTATTGTTTCTTTTGTGCGATATACTATATAGGCAGTTCTCTTTTTGTTTTGATCATTTCTTCTAGGAAAACAAATCGATGTTCTCAATTTTCGACGTTCATTCCTCTCAGTTTTCACGTAAACGGTAGTCTGCTTCTGCTTCGCGTATCGTCTGAAGTGGAATTAGTGGAATCGGTCATTCATGAGAAATGCTCTGAATAATTGATTTCCCCGACTCCTCAGGTTAGGTTAACCGCTCACTGTGTGTACAATTAGGTTTAAATTGCTGTGAACAAAAATATTTCGCAAAAGTACAATAATGCAACTGCTCCGAGATAAATTCCCAGTCCCGGAATGGAATTCAAATTAATTACTCCATTTACTCCCCATAATTATGGCATTTACCGTAAGCATACAAACGTGGTCAAATATCTGGTATTTTCGTGGATAATCGGTTTGATTTCCGGTTGGCCTAGGAAGGTGCCTCTGGTACTATGCAGAGTTAGAAGAGTGGTGAAAATATTTTGACCTCACCTTTCACCCGAATGCCGAATTAAGTAAACAGATGTACTTTCTATATTCACTGTGTGGGGTGTGGGGTGTGGAGTAGTGTGGAGTGTGTAATTTCATCGGACTCACACACTGATACAGTATCTAATCTGATTTATCTGACAGTATCTTTCGATAGGTCTTTTCTTGCTCGAGTATTTTTTATTACTATAGGGGTACCTTCTTTAGCTAAAATGGAAAGCAGCCCGTGCACTAATGCACTATCAGAGAACATAGAGTCGCGCAAGCTACTCTTCAGATCCAATTTTCTTTGATGCACTATAATGTATAATGTATGTAGTATAATAAAAATACAAAAAATAGAAATTTAAACGAAATAGCCCGCATGACATGTTTCAATATCACTACCACTGACTACCACTACTTGGTCTACGGTTACGTAATTTTTAGAAATGTCATTGTGGTTTGTTTATGTTTAAGCCAAAGAGATTACAATATACCTATAGGGTATTATAATCTCTTTGGTTTAAGCTATTTGATACTACTCCAACTTTAAATTGTATTTCATGACTTGTACCTAGGCTACAAATCGTGAAATAGTTGTAAGTCATATTGCTGATGGATGATGAATGATGGAAAAAGGAGACTGACCAAAGTTTTGGCTTAACAAATGATAAATGTTTTTCATTTTAAATTAATAAAAGCTATTCCCAATTTCTATTTTCTATTTCTGCCTCGAAACTTCAAAAACTAAGAAAATACTATTGTCAGGTGCATCGGCATAAAGAAAGTGAAATGAAGGAGATCCGTTCATGTGTATGAATGACCCTGGAAAATTCGATTGATGTATGATTGAAATTCTATGAAATTTGGAACTCTACACGGATTGGATGGATCGCGTTACAAGAATTTTATAAAGAATCCGATTATGCGAGACTAAGCTCAATAATCCGATCATCCATCCATCCTTATAGAAGTTATATTATTATTATAATAGGTTCGGGATGTTCATACTGGTGTGAATGTATTCTGGTACACTTTTTTGAAGAGGTGTTCAATTCCGTTCCTAATACGCATAAATTGTACCGATTATCCGTCACACACAGGATCGAACACCTCTCAAAAAAAGTGAACGGATAACACTGACCTACGGATGTCCCAGACCTTATAACTTTATTACGATACGATGCGATGGTCGGATTGAGCTAAATCTTGCATAATAATATTATTCGGAGGCCACATAGAATTCTCGTAACACGAAGACAAAACACAATTTGTCGATAGAATTTCAAAATTTTGAACCTCACAACATACAGCTACCAATCTCAACGTTCTTATCGTCATGGTCATAATATGCACATCATATCAATTTTTCCAGAGGTGTTCCGATCCTAGCCATAAATTATACTGTATTAGAAAATTCTAATCGTAATCTAAATTGAAAATTGGGGTTTTGGGAGAAAATCGCGGTTGGTCGTGCGATATAGCCGTGCGTGTCCGTGGGAAAGGGAGAGGAGAAAAGTGACACGTAGCGTAGGATTGGATTCGCCAATTTCTGAGCACTGTCTGTCGGTCTGAAATCCGTATTGAATTGAACTCGCTTTCCGTTCATCCCTTCAAAACTGCATCGCATTTCATAACACAAATTACAGACAAAAAAACTGTTAGTCAGAGTTCCTTCACTTCACTTCGGCAATCCACAACCACTGACATTTGACACACATACAAAGTCAATTTTATCTTATCAAAATTTATTTGAATCATAAAATTTAATCAGTGATTCACGTCGACGCTTTTCTTCTCCCCGTTTGCCCACGTAACACTCACCCATCGTCAGCATTTTTAATTCTATTTTACATCCACCGTGGAATTTAAAGGGAAGGATCGAACATCTGGCTCTTGGCTCTTGGCTGTCTCCAATTTCAGTCTATTTTGTCACCCGAACTAGTGTCCGTCTGTTTCTGTTGACAATTTGACTTGACACTTGTATTATTCGGAATCTAAACACCGGCTCCGCTACAGAGTCCAGAATTAAGTTCCTGTCAACTGTCAACTGTGCAATCTAGTTTTTGGAATATTCCATAATGTCCACTTCCGGTGATTTTGGAAACCCTCTGAGGAAATTCAAACTCGTTTTCCTTGGGGAACAGAGTGGTAAGTTACTAAAATTTAAGACTCACTAAGTTTGTATGCCTATACAATATTGTGTCTGATTTTGAATTCCGTCCGTATACTAAAATTAGTTTTTAATGAAATCTCAGAATTAGGACGGGACTACTGTGAAATTCAAATCTATCTCTTACTATTCTCGGATTTTTCAAATGTCAAATGTTGAATGTGCTACGCGATGGCACTGTTCTGATATGACGTCATCTCTAGTCTTGTGCTGCATTTGTCTTGTGATGACGTCATAACAGATTAAAGCGCCATCGCATTGCGAATTCCGAGAGGAGTATCCACTGATGAATTAGCGTTTGACATTTGGACAAGTTCCTCTGAGGAATCGAGTGTCATGTTAGCCAGCGTTCAGCGTTGACGAAATTGTACAAAATACTAAAAATGGTCCGACGAATAAAACTCTACTGTTACTGTTACGACAATATTTTTACGTTTGCTCAATTAAATTCTGAATTAATTTTTTAAATAGTTGGGAAGACGTCACTTATAACAAGATTCATGTACGACAGCTTCGATAATACATACCAAGTAAGTTACGGTCTTGAATATCAACGTAATGGAAATGGAATCTTATTATATTTTAAATAGAACTATTTTTAATAGTAATTCTCATTCGCTGATTTGTTTTATTTTCATTTTAGGCTACAATAGGAATTGATTTCCTGTCTAAGACAATGTACCTTGAGGATAGAACTGTCAGACTACAACTCTGGGACACAGCCGGTCAAGAGCGATTTAGAAGTCTTATTCCTTCATACATTCGGGATTCCACTGTCGCTGTCGTTGTATACGATATTACCAGTAAATACCTCATGATTCTTAATTCCAACTAAATCAATATGCAAGTGCAATGTGGAATATACTCTTGTCTTCACAGTTATGGTTTAATTGTGAAAACTGGAATTGGAATCTATTGCTTAGCTTAAATACATAGTATTCGTCAATTTTAAGTATTTACAACTGCAGTCAGTTTGGAGCTTAGGGCCTACTTGTCCGCGTCGCTTCTAAATAGCGACAATCGAATTAATGCTGAGAATTTTAATCTACTCTCCACAGATGCTAATTCATTCCATCAAACGTCCAAATGGATTGATGATGTAAGGACGGAACGTGGAAGTGATGTTATTATAATGCTGGTTGGAAACAAAACAGATCTCTCTGATAAGAGACAAGTGAGAATTTGTATTTTACTTTTTTTTCCAGATTATCGTACAGTGCAAGCTAGATTTAGAAACATTAATTTTTTTAGGGTCGTACAAACGAATAACACATTGGATGCCGTATATTTTCAATTAAACGAAACGATTTCCTCGTAATGTGCTTATATCGTCCGGTTTGATCTACTGGCACACATTCCGAGCGAGTAAATTCTTAAATTCTAAGAGTGTCCACTTAACGCTAGTGCTATTAATTTGAATTCTAGTGTTAATATTTTTCGAGATATACTAAATACTAATTCATCTGAAATTGATATTGATGAACCTTGAATTGGAAGAGAAGGTTGAATAAATTATAAGTATTAGTTTGAATATTCTGCGTAAAATTAAAGTTAAGCCAACGACCTGTCGAATATGTAGTAAAATAATGTATTGAATGTATAACTAATATTCTATTCATTCACAGGTATCCACAGAAGAGGGAGAGCGAAAAGCCAAAGAACTAAACGTGATGTTTATTGAAACAAGTGCGAAAGCAGGATACAACGTTAAGCAGGTAAATTATACCAGTGAAGCGATGAACTGATTTCTATAAATATACGTATTTTTCGAATTCAATTGCGGGAGCACGTACCAAAGAATCGTGTCACATTCCTGTGTTAAACAAATATTAGCAATGCCGGAGAATTTCTGGTGAAGCCCGGTCTCTAATTGAAACCGGTCTCCATTACAGCCCGGTATTTTGTTAGAAAACTGAATAATTTTGCTGTTGAAGATTATGAAACCAACGAACATCTGTTTAAATTTTTAATCAACGAATTGCACTCAAAAGTAATGAATTCGTTTTGTTTCTTAACTATTTAGTTGTTTCGACGTGTAGCGGCTGCCTTACCCGGAATGGATTCATCTGAGAATAAACCGTCGGAGGACAGTGAGTCACTTCATTCATTTGTTAATTATTTTCATGCACAATTTTTTTCCCATTTTTTATGCGATTCCCTTCGTACACCTTAATTTGAATACAAATCAAACTTAAATTCAGTTGTATTGGTATTGTTTTGCATGCAAACAAAAGCAGAAAAAGAGAGACTATAATTCTGTGTAGAATTACGCACGTACAAACTTTGGTCGTTGTTTGCTGTAGTTTGCACTGCCCAATAATTAATTTTCTTGCATGATGGAATGAAATGTTTGCAAAATTGCAAATTTCTAAATTATCAAGTCATTTCTTTTTGTATTTTTTGAAAATATCGCTAGTTGCCTATCTTTTTGTTGTTTTTGTGTTCAGTGCAAGAAGTAATTTTGAAGGACACACCAAATGAAAGCAAAACGGAAGGTGGCTGTTCATGCTGAACACTCCAGGAGGGGTTATCGGCAGTCTACATTACATTGTATTGCATTGCGTTAATCCGACTGCGGCGTGCAATCATTATTTTCTATTAAAATATCTGTCTAACAAATAATAATGGCTAACTTCGTAACTTATAACCAACCTCAATAATTCGAACCAAAAAGTGCCGTCCACACCCTGATTTTCAAACGGACGTAAGGAGCAGTGTGACTGAGAATTTGGTGGTGGAGAAAGGGAGTATTCCCATAATTTTTCAAAATATTCACTGTTCATTGTTGCATTTAAAGAAAAATGAATTTGTCTTTTTCATGACTGGATATCATGCTAAAACTATTTCATAATTTATAATGTAGCAAACTAAATTATCCCAAATTAAGTACAACTTATACTTGTTGAAATAAATAACACCATTAGCTACAAAAGTTTAAATTTAGAAGTTTTCGATTTGAAATATTTTCGAAACTGTTTTAAGTGTGGCGTAAGGCGTAGAACTTCCGGGGGGATTTGTGATTTCTTTTGCCAGCATTAGTTGATGCATGTCAATGCTTAATTTGTGTTACCCTTTCCATTACAGCTATTTGAACTTGGTATTTTTTCTTTAAGTTTTATTCTCCTATAGATTTCAGTAAAAAAGTGCCGTATTGTATGTGGTTCAATAGTGTTGACAGACTGTTGAAAATAGTTTAACAGATATCCCCAACCGACTTGAATCATTTATTGTAAACGCTGCATTTAACCTGACTTTCAAGTTTCGCATGGCTACTGCTTACAAAAGAAACTTGTTTCTTCGAAATAAAAATGGAAGCTAATCAGTATTTCACTGTAAACAATACAGCTGTGGATCTTAAAGTTCCTGTTCCGCAGCATCCAGATGCACAAGAGAATGAATCAGGTTGTAGCTGCTAACAAAAATCTCATCGCTGGAATTTACTCAGTTGATGTTTACTATAAAAAAATCTACAAGCTTCATATTCAGGACACCGCGAGCGATGCAGCACAGTGCCGTTACTCCTGATTGCTCCAACCTAATAATTAATTAATTATTTGTATTTAAATGATCAAATTAAATTCTGAATGCTGTGAATAGATTAAAACACCAGTGCGATTTTAATTTATAATGTGGTTTAGTAGTTACAGGTTAATGTTAACACAAGGCAAGGCTTACTAGTTTCTGAAACAATAGTTTAATAAATATTTAATTAAATAATAATATAAGAGCATACTGGTTTGGCAAATTTATTCAGGTGTGTGTGTACGGCATTATACCTTTATATTCGATAATAATAATTATAATGTTAATTAACTTGAATAACAACTGATAAAATTATTTATTTTATTCACCGGTGTTGCCGGATCCATTTTTTCGGACCGTTAGTATGTTTAGCCAAGTGTTTGTTCGGAATACGATTGTCGGGACAAGTTACAGGACAGCGAACCCTTTGATGGGAGACCAAGGTATCAGTCAGTGCAGAACAAGATTCGTGGAAAGCAATGTCAGTCATAAACCCCAGGTTCGCACTTTGAAGGTGGCCGCTTGGCTAGGTTTCAATTTATTGCTGCTTTATCAGATATTCTTTGTTATCGTCTATTAGGTCGAATTTCGTGTTTTTCTTTGCTGCACCCGCCCACTTCGATCCTGTATGATTTCGGCAGGTCGATCATCTGAAAATGAAATGACCATTATTAGCCTCGTTAGACCTGCTATTAGTTCTCTAGTCAGTTTGGTAGACAAATAAAAAAATTATAAAAATTAAAATCTTACTTCGATGGGAAGGTACCAATTACAAAGTCGAACGAGGATTTGGCCAAGGGCAAACACGAGAATAAAAAGTGGTCCCACAATAGCCCCAACTTTTAAGTAACACTGCATTCTTTCTCGTGGTTTCAAAAGTGGTTCACCCATAGCTTCTTTGTAAACAACTTCAGTTCTTGTACTCACATCTCGCCAATTGTATAAAGATGCTATTGTTGAATGCGACATGACTGGGTCCGCAAATTCATTTCTCATACGACATGAAATGGCTTCCTCGAGGGCGGCAACCAAATCTGTATTATAGCAGAATTGTTGTGACAATTTTGTCGAAATTATTTGGAATTCGAATTCAGTCTTACCAGACACAGTTGCTTCTGCAAGGGTTATAAGGTCCGGAGGAAGAACTTCTGGTATTCCGCCAACACTGGTTGAAACGACTTGTAAACCTGAGCATGCGGCTTCAACGATGGCCATACAGTATGCTTCAGTTAGTGAAGCATTCAAAAATATGTGTCCCCTTATCAGAAAGTTTCTAACTTGAGCGTGTTCCAATTTTCCAAAGAGTTGAACTCTATCACCATACACCTCTCGAATTTCTTCAAGCAAAAGTCTTTTAGGTCCATCTCCTCCAATAAGAAAATCGACCTGAATGGATCATCAGTTCAGAAAATGTACTCACAAGTTTTAAAAATTACACAAATCTGCATTTTATGATTTTTAGTTAGTACTTACATTGTTGTACTTCTCACAGATTATCGGAATAATGCCCGCAATTAAGTCAAGTCCTTTACGGTAAACTAGGCGACTCAAAATGATGACAATGACTGTTAATTAATAAATGCACTCATTAATTAACATTCGCCGGTAAGGCAAGATCTAATCCAACATATATATTTGCGTATTTTTAGGAGGATGCATTCGCTTTTCATTTAACAAAAAAAATCGATATTTCTGTGATAAAACAGCGGTAGGAAAACCTTACATCATGTCAGTCCCTCGGACCAAACGTTTACTATAGAAGAGGCTGGCTGCCCGTACCACTACTTTAACAAACTTACTTTTCTATTATTAACAAAGAATGAAACTCTAATTCTGTTACAATTAAGGAGAATGCATGCCTGTATGTGATTATTTTGAAACTTTCATCTCGGAATTGTCTCTAGTTATCAAATTATATATCTCTTGGAATAAAGCACTTCATTTCTATTATTTAGAAAACTATTCATTTGTCTGTCCGAAGTAGGAGGAGTTTTAATAATTATTTTTAAATACCCATAAATTAAAATATACCTCGGTCCTTTGGAGGTTCGGTTTCACCAGGTTCTCTAGGCTTAAAATGTGTGGCATCCACTGCATTTGGTATTACGTAAACATGATCAGCCTTTACGTTCGCTCTCAGTACAGTATTTGCTTTTCTAAAATCATTTGCGAAACAATAGGCACGCAAACATTAGTTTGTAGTTTGCACTAACTCCATTTGTGACTATTGAGGTTTACCCAGTGTGAGATACGCAAATACAATGACTGATGTCCGCGAGAGAAATCTCTAGAAAACGGTTTGTTATAATGGCACTTGCATCGGCAAACCCAAACAGCGAATGATCAGTAAAGATCCCCTGCAAGTAAATGGAACGTTAATTAATTAACAAAGAGTTTAATTAATATTTTTTCTAATCGTTTACTTACACGAAGTCCTAACAGTTTGGCAGCAAATAACGCATCCGCACCCAAGGAAGAAAATGCTCCATGACCGTGAACAATTTGAATTTGTTCCCGAATAAATATTTCACGAATGATTGGAAGTGATGTAATCATAGTTGGAAGAATAGATCCATTATAAAATACTTGAGCAGGTAAGTAGTAAACCTGTAATTCATACAAAATATTCTACGGTAAATAATATTAACCATGCATACAACATAATTTTTCCCAATCCGAAAAAAGGATCTGCTATCGATATTTCAGTAAGGAAAATCCCAAGGTTTGACGCCCTTAGAGAAGATTTGTTTGAAAGATTCATGGGAAATCCCAGATCGTTTATCCTAAAAATTGTTCGAGGGATTAAAAATTTCGGAAATATTTTTACTAGAATCAGACGAATAAAATAAGAAGTGGATAAACAACTGTATTCCGCCAACACACGCCTCTTGAGCGGAATCCATTGATTTTGGCTGGAAATTAGAGTATAAAACTTTGAATTATCATACTTTTAGAAGATTTGACATCCAACGAACACCTTTTCTTTCCCCGTAGGAATGAGTCAGAACGACAACTTTGTGGCCTTTTTCAAGAAGACATTGTGACAACTGGTAAATATGTTCCTCCACACCACCCATGTTCGGGTAGAAAAAATCCGACACCATACTGAAATAGGCAAAATATTATGGTTTTATTTATTTCGTTTTATTTGAATTGTCTACATATCTCTTCAAATGTATAGTATAGCGGAAGGAAAGGTTATAGACAGCGTATGACCATTTCGCTATCTGAAGGATTCTATCCCCTCTGGTTTTCCTACTACTAGCGTTACCTTCTCTAAGCGAAATTAAAAGCAATCCGAACCCAAGTCGACGGAAAATACTCACGGCGAATGTCAATAAATTATGCGAGTACTTACCCCAGTTCTCTCACTGATTATTCACTGAAAGCATTTTTCGTACTGACGGATATTAGCTGCAATTTGACCAAGGGAATGGAAGGGTAACCCTAGTAGTAGGCATAGATGGGCGAAATACTCGGAAAAGTATTTTGAAATACAAAATACTCAATTGTTTCGGTCCAAAATACTAAAATACCAAAATACTTTTTTGTCATCGTTTGAAAATACCAAAATACTTTTACTTTTATGGAAAATACAAAATACAAAAAACTTTTGCACAAAAAAAGTATTTAAAATATCAAAAAGAGTATTTTAAATACTATTGAAAAATCAAAATACTTTTATGTTGAAGTTGAAAATACTAAATACCAAAATACAAAATACTTTTTCGTCGGTATTTTCTAAATACATTTCCAAAATACAAAAAGTATTTTAAATACCGTATTTTAAATACAAGTATTTAAAATACGAGTATTTTGTCCATCTATGGTAGTATAGTAGGAATAGGAGAAACTGTGAATTCCAGTGATGAAATTATTGATTTTTATATTAACATGTTCAGAGATATTTCAGTTTGCTAAAACACCATGTTCTAATTAATAAAGTTATTGAAAACTGAAAACTAATAACTGTTCAGAGAAATAAAATGATTAAAGCCGGAATGAATGAGAATTTTCTCACCAGATATTGAAATACATCTCCAAACTGTTCCTCCTTCCTTTAAAAACTGAAAACTTTTTTTGACATGAAATTACCAATCAGCTATTCCATGCGCGATTAACTGATTCACTGATTAAATTAAAACTAAAACAAATTCCCATTTCTATTTCTTTGACAGAAACGGCAATCGAAGTCCGAAATTACAACACAAATTATTTGACTTGAAAACTGTTTGTATTGTGATGTATTCGCGGTTGAAAAAGGATTAGAGCTGGGGAAATTGAGATTGCGAAATTGCGATCTGGGAGACCGAATTTTTTTGTGCTGTGCGATGGCGCAAAGAAAAATGAACTATTAGGCATAGCCCTTTCAGTTCTGCTTATTAGCTGAATTAAAGAGCGGTAGTGACGTCCCAACTGCGGTCATCGCGTAGTACACTAGAAAAAGTTCGTGGCATTGACTCACGTAAGAACGACACCATTATTCCTCGATTTCTATTTGGCCAAAGGATCGCATCAGATCACATCGGATACGGATAAGGTATATCTGATTTTTATCTGTCCTTACATTTTGGGGTCAGATATCTGATCAGATTATCAAATTCCAATTCAGAACATTTCATCTGATCCGACGGATGTCAGATATCTGATCAGATAAGATACCCGATTATCTGATCGGATAATTTTTTGTCATTCGGATATTATCTGATCTGATATTTTTTGTCCCAACATAAATTTTACTCGTGTGAAAAAACTAGTAGACACTAACGAAAGGTTTATGGATCGTAGCTTCGTAGCTATTATGTTGGACTCATCGAAAAGTATATAACTTCGCAAATGTTGTGGGTTATTTTTTAACGAACTTTGACAGTATGTATTCACCTAATCGACTTTTTACCCCATGAAAATACAATGCACGTTGCACGTTGGAAATTCCTGACTAATTTCATCCACGCGTTCCCAGATAAATATAATTCTGGAAGTTGATTACCGGAATTTCTCATGAATACGAATTCTGTTGATCTGACTCATGAAGACAATGTTGTATAATTTGCAGTGGAGAAAATAAAATTTTCCGAACTATCGGGTTTACTCAATATTCAAAGCCATGCATCAGGCTATTTTTAAAAAATTGACCTTTAGAGAAACACTTCAGGGGAAAGTGGTATTCAGATTATGATTAAGTGAAAGGGGAGGTGCAAATCTTCTTCGGACCCGACCTAAATTATTTTTCAAAGCTAGTATTGACTGCTTGAAATCTAATTCGAAGAAGTGTATTAAACTTCAGGGAGACTGTATACTGGTACTGGTAACATGTTGTTAATAATGCATTCCTGTTCTTATTTATGGGACTGCCCATACTATAATCACACCGGTCTCTTGAAAATTTTAAGCGATCACTCACGAAAATTAGACACAGAGACAGACATAGCCAGTCAGCACACAAACAGTACTCCATGGTATATGTACATAATGCATTATGATTGATTGGAAATTGTTTCGGGAACTGATGGCTTATCGGAAACTAACAAATTTTTTATTGATAAAATTATGTCGGTTCGAGATACTCCCCCATGACATGGGTGTATAATTTGTTGATTTATAAAAGGATTCTGTACAGAACTTATCGCATGTCCAATCGTCCGTTAGAGAGCATTTCCCGACTGAGGCTACACAAAATTCATAGACGCTTTTTAAAAAGTAAAGTCGTACTTCTTGAATGCTCAAATAAAGATTACTTCCAAACGCAAAACATTAATGAGAACACAAAAATTAAGTATTTATCATTTGCATTATTGAACTAAAGGTGGCTCGTGTTAGCTTTCCGCCTTTACGGCATACCTGGACGAGTCAAATTTAAAATTTAAATGGTTTGAATTCGGATTAGCAGTTTTTCGTCTTGCAATCCCATATAATTTAATTAGCGCTTTCCACGTGTGCGCCGTATAAATTAGCTCTCAAAATTCTATTGTAAATAAACCAAATTGGATTTGCTGTGGATTCATATTAGAATTAAAATTCTGGTGAGACTTGGTTGTTGCCCTGAAGTCCAGTGGTTGTAATGGTGTGATCAAAGACGACCTTAAATGGTTTGGGTTTTCGTCTATGGCGTTATCGAGTATCCAATCGCATCCATATGTCAATTAAACGACTGTGTTATCTGATCTTCGACTTCTCAAGAATCTTTTTTTTAATAATTCGTTGTAGTAAAACGAACAGAGAGTGGCTGACATGTAGCAATTATAGTTTGAATCGATAGCATGTACAAACGTTCCGATGTTAAATCCGAGTAAGGGTCAGTTGACTCCTTGCGGTTCATTCGAGTAAAAATGTTGTCAAAAACGTCCTTAAACGGTCTGAGTTTTGGTATTTCGTTAGCTTGTTTCCTCGTAGCCATTCCACTCGAATGGGATTCCAAAAACTACGTGTTGAAACAAAGTTTGAGACCAAAAACCAGAATTCTGTACATTCTGATTATAATTTACAATACCGTCCATTCTGGTTATTTAGTGTTTCGTTTTTGCCAAAGCATGACAGACCCAAATGCTTCTCCACTTCGAATAATCTCTGAGCTAACAATGTGTAGTCTTGCTGGAGTTACCATCTTTTGTTTATGGAGTACGCTTTATACGGGGCAATACTATGCGGAAGTTGTGACGATGTTCATTCGAATGGACAAGTCATTAACAGGTATATAAAAGTAAAATAAAATTCTAAACACATATTTTTGATAGAATATTAAATTCTAATAATATCATATATTTATAGCAAAATATGGAGACAAATCCACTAACAAATTGCTTGGTTATCTCGTTTGGATGTTTTACATGCTGGCATTTTTTCAAGTCCTCGGAATTGCTGGTCTTTTCTTGAATCGTCCGAGGAGCCACATATTTCTATTCTCAATACTGAGCCTTGACAAAAACTTCAAATTTGCGTTCGTCTTATTTGAAATCATCATTTACGTTTACTCATGGACAATCGCTCTATTTTACATGGTATCGACTTTACTGTACCTTGAATGCTCAGTTTATTGGATTCAACAAATTGTGTGGTTTGTCAACAATATTTGATTTGATTTGGAAATGATGGCCTCGATCCGGCTGGATTTTGGATAACATCATGAATTTATATCTTGAGCTAAATTTATTCAATAAAGGCAACTGTTAGCCAATTTCTCAGCAGGCCACAATATGGCAGAAAGATATACTGTCTAGTGATGACCAGACTGATCTCGCCATTACCGATCAATTTGAACCATTCAAATTATAAAAGAGAAACAAAAAGTTTCGACGTAGATCTTGCCAGGGTATTTTCTCTAATTAAAAGTAATATATTATTGCAGGAAAAGAGACGTAGAAGATGCTAATACCGAGAACTCTACTAAGAATTGGGAAGATAACATGAAAATATACAGATCACTTCAGCTTCTGGCTATTTACTATAACTACGGCGTCGGCTTATTCCTCGTACCGGCTCACAAAATCAGCATTCTTTTTCAGGCCACAGCCGGTTTCTTCGGAACTATACGACTTTACAGTCATCTCAGTATTGGGGAATTTATTGCATTTCCTACGATGGCAATATTCGCAACAGCTTTTCCCCACATAGCTTATCGATTACCTCCAACTCTGATGGACGGTTGTTATTTATTTCGGGAATCTTGGCTGCTGCGGTCTAAACAATTCAAATCCACATCGTGCAAGAAAGAATTAAAAATGTCCTTAAGATCTTGTAGTGATATAAAAATTTATATCGGCAAATTTTACACCTTTCAATGGTCAACCATTTTTACTTTTCAGGAAATCGTCAACCAGAATACGATCGCACTTTTACTTGCATTCTAGTCCTTTGAATATGGCGTATTTCTGGTTTAAAAACGAATATATTAGAAATTCGTAGTGCGATGAATAACTTTAGTTACGAATTCATCGAATTTGTACAGTTGTGAAGGTCAAGTGCACTCTTTGTCATCCATTTTAATTCATGTTCGGACTCCCTTGAAAAATTAAATTATTTATGGAGTGAATTAATTGTCGATACAAAATCTGTTATGCAGATACTAATTAATATGTAGGGTTTACAGCTGCAACTGGGAATGAATCAATGACAAAAGTTGTATTGTTCTGGGTGCTGTTAATGAATTAAGCTCTAGCAAATCAATTGAAATGCACATAAGAATGTATAAGCTTTTATTTCATTCATTAAGTAATAATCCAATTACATTGTCATCACTTCAATCCATTAAAATATTTTAGATTGAACAAGGAAAACAGCAATTTACAGGTGTTCAGAAAGGTAGTTTCCGGTTGATATGGATTACAATTTCTGATTTGAGTAAAGCAGTGTGTTATTTAATAGTTGTTTATCAATAGTTTGAGCTTGTCTATTTGGTATTGTTGCAAATGGGAAACAGGATCTCTCTGAAGATTCGAAGATACTTCGTCGTCGTCAGTCCAAGCCCTGGTGAATGCGTTTCCAAAATATAGCTCTCTGATAAAGACAAACAAAGATTTAGCATTGGACAATCATGTTGCTATTAATGGTGATATAAATGTCGAATTATGTGGTTTCTAGTTCATAGAATAGAGTGCTCTTCTTACCTCTTTATGGAAATCGGCACCCATTGGAGATGGAAACGGTGTCAGATTGTAGTAGCTCAAATATCCGTTTTCTATAGGTTTCCATTCTGGAAAACCCCTCTTTTTTCGAATTCCCTCCTCCGGACTCCTGCGATGATAAATTGAAAATATTTTGGTCAACTTCACAATACACAGGAAGGAGTCAGACAAAATATATCTTCGGAAAATATAATACGTATCATATTCAGCTTACCCATTTTTCGCAAAGGCAGCCCATATTCCAGTTATAAACTCTGAGAAATCGATGACCTCAGGGCTCATTTTGTAGCCAGGGTCAGATGGAAACAATTCGCACGGTTGGAATGTGTAATACATATCGTCAACATGTGAAAAGCCAGAAGTATACAAGGGATGATCAATTTCCTGTTCCCTCAATTGTCTGACTTGATTCCAAACTGTACTGGGCGATTCCTTCGTCTGATGGGTGAACACGTATGAATACACTTTGTACAATCCTTTCTTCGCATACTTTTGCAGTATATTCCATTGTCCACTGTAGAACATGCTGTCGCCGGCGAGCTGTTAGAAATTTTATATGGGGTTTGAAAAATAACAAATTCAAATGTAAATGTCAAGGAACATTTGGTGACCTCCGGTAATGGGCTTGTGCTCACCTCAATGACCCCTCTAATTTTCTCATTCTCGGAAAGCGTGTCTCCTGGGAAGTACTCGTTCAGGACAGCTGCTGCTATTCTTGGAGCTTCCTCGGAATGGCCAAACCTGAGCAGTGACCTAACCAATCTTGGGATTATTTCATTGCGAAAATGATCCGTGTCCTTAAACTTTTCCCCTTCATCCACATGAAGGAAGGCGTAAGGCATGATACCCTCGTACTCGGTTACGCCAGCAATAATTGGTATCGCAGCGAATAATCCTTTATCCAAGAGAACATCTGGTTCTTCTGGAAGAAATGCATTCAATCCACGGAATTTCTTGTCAACAACGTGCTGGAGTGTAATTGGCAACAGCCAGTAGTCGACGGTATCTTTCTGAGCACTGATCAATTCCTCAGTTGATTTTTTCTTGAGACAGTCAACTAGCTTCGGGCTTGAGATCGTCTGGTTGCACCCGACGCGGTTAGCAAAATCTTGTGCATAAGTGCTTGGGTTCTTGTCGACAATCCAGGAGGCGATACTTGTTCCAGATTGCAGGATTGCCTTGTGAACCTTTCCTGAAATTTAGATCGATTATACAGGGTGATTAATAAAGTTTTCACGTCCATCGTTTCAGGAAAATTTGGTACGCTAGTGGCCATTTGGCCATACCTTTTGCTAATGGCGAGATGGTGAGCAAATGCGAAGCTGCCCCTCCAGCGGAATGTCCAAAAACCGTTACACTCTTTGGATCTCCGCCGAATTTGTGGATATGTAATTGAACCCAGTCCAGTACGGCGATTTGATCCAAAGCTCCATAATTTCCAGGCAGATTCTTGTTTCCGGTACTCAAGTAACCGAAAACACCAAGTCGATAGTTAAAGCTGACCATGACGATATCTTCTTTCATCAATAGTTTCGGGCCTTCCGCATTGCTAGATCCAAGGGAGAATCCACCGCCATGGACATAGAGCATAACCGGGAGCAAGTTTTTCTTACCGGAACCTTTTTAAAAATACCAGATTAATTGATGCAAATTTTATAATTATTATGACGGATTGAAATCAAAATTAATACCTCGATCGGGCAATTTCGGGGTGAAAACATTCACGAATAGACAATCTTCGCTTCCGAGTGTTTGTCCAAAATATTGAGTACAAACTGACCCATACTTACTGGCGTCATATTTCGCTTTAGTGAGCTTCAATAGTTTTGGTTCCTGTGGACGAACAAAAGTAAATAAATGTCAGATAGTCAAACGATCACAACGATTTCCACCAAGTATGACTTACTGTCCACCGTTTTTGATTGATAGGTGGTTCTGCGTACGGAATACCACGGAAAGAATAAAACTGTCTGTTATTTTTGCCTGGGGTCGTCTTCTCTACTGTACCGATTAAGGTTGAGTTTTCAGAAATTTTCAAAGAAATTCTAATGTTTTTCTCCGTATGCGAGTGCGAATTAATCAGTTTGAATAAGTAAAGACAACAAATCAGTGTGCAATAATACTTCATTGCAGAATATTTGTAAAATTTCAAAATAAGTAATGTACTCTTCGGTTATTCTCTGTGGCCGCGACGAGCTACTTGGATGATGTTAATTTACTTAGTGGATGGATGACCCGTATTTATACTTGGAAATTTAATTGTTTAAGGAAAAATTTAAATAATAATGGAGTTAACCCATTGGCTGGAGTTAACCCAGTGGCGTAACTAAAATTTCGGTGTTTCGTAATAAATCTCTGACAAGAAATATTTCAAAACATCCGAACCTTCATAATCCAGGAGAAAAGATTTGGAAACGTAATTTTTTAATTTTACTTTTGGCCGAGATAGTGAAAAATTTGGATTTTCGTTAAATCACATGATTAGTTTTCCTGGTTCGGGTTATTGGAAGTAGTTAAAACCGGTTTCCGTAGATCTGTTCGGCGGCTCACGTCCCACATTTAGCAAGGGGGCCACCGCTGAAATTCCGATAGTTACGCTACTGAGTTTAAATCAGTATCTGCTAAACCATCTATTATCCTCCCGTCGGAAAAACCATTAACGTTGAATGAAGGCCTCAATAAGAACGATGTTGAGGTATTTCAGTATAATTACCATGTGTACTTAATTATCGTTGCATTTCCTGCCTTGTTGGATAGATCAGATGATGAGTTGCATTTATAAGGTCACGGTGAAGGACGAATGATGAGTGACATTTAAGTGTCACTGCAATGGATGAATGACATCTACCATTTATGAAGTCACTACTGCGAGGACAGTTTTATGAGTGGCACCTGATATCTTTTATGTATTGGGTCTAGAATATCTGTTGTCAAAATTCGGAGCGAATTTTCCGAAATTAATTTCCAAAGTGATGACAATTTAGAAGGTTACGGGAAAGGACGGATGCATTTTTCTCCTGTTTAGTAACAATTCAATGTCAATCAATCTGCGATACAATGAACTGACAAAAATAATAAAACTGCATTTTTTCCATGCTGAGTTTCCCCCCTAAATACAATCATCAGATGCATGTTATTATTGTCACAAAATGTGGACATGCTACACGGTAGTATGGGAGCCTGAGTTAAGACAGATACATATGTTGTGAGGAACTATCTGAATGGATTTCGACTTCAAGGGTAGAACATTTCTTAGAAAGTATTTGATATAAAGTTCGCGTTAAAGTTGTTCATAGGAAATGCCAGCAAAACTTTATTCCTGCCGTTAAATACATTCCTAGAAGGTAAACCTTATTTGCCATAATATTTCAATGTGTAAAAGCCTTCTCTAATTTTCCAGTTTAAGAAAATCCTCAGACTCAATTACAAGAAAATTAAAATTGTGCGAAGGCAGGAAGAGTGCTTTTCCTTTTGACTTTCACGGAGTTATATCTATCGATAGAATAACTGTAACATAAAATTCTTACCGGTGGTGGTCGTGGCGTCAAGTTGCTGGCTGATCGGATAGGACGACAAAGATGAGGATCGGTAGCGACAATTGAAGAAATTCTTCCGAACTGACATCTTAGAATCTATTAAGGTTATTCGATCGTTTAATTGTTACATGAAAATTCGCAGGGTTATATTTTTGATAAAATAGCTGAAATCCTTACCATGCAGAGGTGGTGGTTGTGGTGTGGCACTGACAGGATGGACGAGAACGAGATAACGAACGTGATATTGACTTGAAATGATGAAAAATTAAAAACTGACGAACCTAAGAAAGATATTCAAACAATTAAATAAAATTATTTGTACGAACTAAGAAAAGCTGTCATTCTGTAAAACTAAAACTTACGGCTGCGGCTGACTGTGATTATCTTGGACGGTGTCTGGACTTCTAAACTGCAAATTTTGATTGGTATTGAAGAAATATTTAAAGAACGGACGACGAATCTATGACGGATATTCAAACAATCGAAATAATATTTTAGTTTTAGTTTATGAAAGTTTATCATTCGGTGAAAGAATAACTGGAAAATAAAAACTTACGGTTTCAACTTAGATCATCTTGGGCAGATACGCTACTACTTCCGGAGTTTTAAACTGCGAATTTTGATTGATGTGGAAGAAATATATTTTTACAAAAAGCATGGCGAATCTATGCAGAATATTCAATCAAAATGATGTTAATAAAAGATATGAAAAACTTATCACTCGGTCAAAGAGTAACTGGAAAATTAGAACTTACGGTTGGTTTCAACTTTCATCATCTTGAGCGGATACGACTTTTGGATTTTAAACTTCGAATTTTGATTGATATGGAAGAAATATTTAAAAAAAAGACGAGTCTGTGAAGGATATTCAATCAAAATGATAATAGTTAATAAAAGCTACGAGAAACTTATCACTCGGTCAAAGAGTAACTGGAAAATTAGAACTTACGGTTGGTTTCAACTTTCATCATCTTGAGCGGATACGACTTTTGGATTTTAAACTTCGAATTTTGATTGACGTGGAAGAAATATTTAAAAAAAATAACGACGAATCTATGAGGGATATTCAGTAAATCATTTAATACTGTAGCAAAAGCTAAGAAAGCTATATTAATACACTATAAAATTAAAGCTTACGGTTGCATTAGGCTCATCTTGGACGGTCTTAGCATTGAACTTGAATTTTTGGCTTAACTAAGGTTGTTAGTCGAAGTCGGCGGATTGACAGGCAAAGGTGGGATCCCTCTGCGTCTGGCCATCCAACCAAGTCCCACGAATGCATTAAATACGGCCGTCCTGACTGGCCCAGGCTTCTTCTTCCACTTTGGAAAAAGGTCGGGATGAATCCATTGTTCTTTCCAAAAATACATCATTTCTGCGATGTACCTCACTTTCCTTCCTTCCAAAAGATAAGACAATTGGACCAAGTTTGTCCCACACTCGGACTCGAAATCCCAGGCTTCCAGTGCACGGAAAAAGCAATACTTTTCCCTTTCGGTCAATGAAACTATCGATGTTTCTAGGATATAAAATACTTCATCCTTGACATCTGCTTCTACTTCCGACACTGGATCATCACTGGAACATTTTGTCCTAACTTTCTTCAGGAATTCCCGTAACAACTTCAAACGTTCGGGAATATGTCGAGGGTTTTGGAGTTCGTCCACTGTCATTTTCCAAGTTGAAATCTTGAAGTTACCCATTCCTTCTAAAATCTGGACTGTTATGGTCCTTTGGTCAGACTTGACATCCCCTGCGGCGGTAGGGACTGGTAACGATGACCGGAGAAGCGTTGTGTTCAAAAACTTCTGATCCTTCGTTAGAGCCATTACACTCTCAAAGTCCAGATACAAGTCCGGTTCTGGGTTCTTGACCTCCGGTAGTCTATCAAGTTCGGCCATGTAAGCCTCCAAGTTTGCAAATTCAGGCAAACCGTCATCCAATGGAATCTGACTTAATTCGGGCTCATGGACATCGGGGGCGAACGACAATA
>JAQFYE010001870.1:0-20554 GCA_034694305.1 Protaphorura glebata | reverse complement strand
GAGAACTGGGTCACGAGCTTAGCTCTCGGTTTCGGTTGTTTGTTCTTGTTTCTGCTTCAAATTATATGTTGGTTTCCATGGTTAAAATTTTCTCTTGCTCCGGGGTGCTAAACGATGTTTTAGTTTTGTTTTAGAACAAATCAGTCCCTCAGAGGATTTAATTGTAACCGTACGAACTTTCATTAATTTATATTTAGTAGAAATCAGTTTTATAGGTAGATCCGGTAGATGTTTGGGACAAGTCTGATAGTCACGAATTTGATTTGAAATGCGAGATCGAAAACTTTTAAAACCAGTTTGTCAGTTCAGAGATTGCGGAAGTTTCGAAATGAACAAAATTTCTTCGTAAATTTTGAAACTATTGAGCTAATCCGCTTTCTGATATTCCTAGAGCAATTTATTACGTTACCGTAGTCAGTTACAAAATAAAATTGTGCCTTCTATGAAACTCGAATCAAAATTATACAGAGTTGAATTTCAATTCAAAAATTATTGATTTCCTTTTTTTGAAGCCAGCATTGCAATTGGATGTAATAATCAACTTCAGGTTTCAGAAATGAAATGTTCTACAATTGGAATTAAATTTTGGAAATACTACTAGGTAACTATTTTGTTCATGTAGGTGTGATTACGTTATACTAGCAGCCAGACGAGCTAATGATTACTCGCATTAGTTTGTGTGCCGTGATTCGGAAGAAATGTTTAACTCATTTCAGTTTTATTTTGGAAATTAAACTAACATTATTTTAAGAAATTATAGCAATTAATTTTGTTTCACTTTTATTTTTACACATTTTTATTTAATTTGGTCGTATTTTTGGTTAATCGGTTCTGGCTCACCGTACGACTGAGCAACATTTTAACTATCAGTATAACAAGTGCTAACATTGTGCCAAAAGCCCAAATATAAATTGGGAGTGTCACGTCTTCGATACGAAATGCTCGAGTTTTGAGTGACGGACATTCGGGTTTAAAACTATCCACAAATCTTTTCTTCTTGTTCACGAACAATTGTGCAATCCCTGACTCTCGCATCAAAAGTCGCCTTTAAATAGAAGTAAAATATTAGACCAAAGCGTTTAAACTGTAAATAAATATTTGCAATTACGCAAAATTGAAGTGTTCAATAAACGGTGAATCCTTTCGGACAAAGGAGGCAAATCTGACAGCATATTCTTGTACTGGTGCTACATAGAACTCCGCACATATTCGTTCGGCAGGCCAAATTTTTGAGACATATTGATAAATGTCTTGTACTGTCACAAATACATATTTAGTATTTCTAAATATTTCAAGAGCTCCGTCTTCCTTGGACACAAGTGGTAACATTCGATCCCGATGAGAAAACAGTTTGGCTGCCCACGTACACGGCTGTTGCCTTTGACTTTCCTATACAAAGAGATTCGAATAGCTCAAAGTGAATCGATATTTGGAGCATTAGCACAATTTAATTCAATTTACACTTAGAATGTCGATGGCTGCCATGTATGAATTATTCAAGACGCCGAAAGAATAGCCCTTGTCAATTAATGAGTCAATCCCGTCCACAGTTCTTTTAAGATTTGAAATGGCAGAGGTTAACGAAGCAGCAAATGTTGAATAAATTATAAATGAAAATGTTGAAACGGTAATTGCGAGGCATCTGATGGAAACTCGCGTCCCCTTTTCCGGAATCCAACCTGTTAAGATTTTGTAAGTTAAACCTTAGATTTTGCCCATGCAAAATTTAAAAATTAAGCACTATGTACTGAATATTCATATTTTCTGTGAAATCGTAATGTACACCTCTCATTGTTGCCCAGCCAAGAATCCACCAGAATGAATCCTTTCGGGTTCTGGATATCATAAGAACTGCAATCAAGAATGCGATAAGCGAGACTATAATACTGCACATGACATCAGTTTGAAATGTCAGAAAGTAGATGTTACTCGGGTGGAATTCCTTTGAAATGTAGTTCATATTTGCCCTGTAAAAATCACAACTATTATATGTAGTCAAACGATTTCTGTCAACCATAAATCAATTGTAACGAAGAGAATGGCTGCGCTGTACAGATTAGATTAGATTCCCGGTGCGCGAGGCGCGACAGATTGGATTCATTAATTTGTTAATTAACTTCGCATTTCCTAGCGATGGTAACTCTATTTTGTGTCGAGAAATCTAAACTTACGTCTCGACTGGTAGCGCAGAAGTAAGAAAACGAACTTCTTTGGCAAGTCGACTCATCATTGCTGATGCACTTATTGACATGTCAGACTCACCGTCCAAAATATTTGATACCAATCCAATCCATTTCCCTGAAGCGTCTAAGGTCGCGTAAGCGCTCGCTGATTTCGTTTGTAGGCTGCAACGCAAAATAAATTCTATTTTTTCAAGTTCTGAATAGCCATACTCTTGATACATTCATACATTCATATAGTAGAGACATCGAGAAAAATTATAGCTACTTAGTCTGCCATGTCAGCATACTAAATTCATTTATACAGTAAGCCGGGCGACTATTAATTTATAACCGAAAAGGTGAGAAGACGACTACAAAACCTTCAAAAGTTTGTCTATGAATAAAAAAAATTCAGGTCTATCAACAATCAATTTTTCTGATACACACGAACCTAAAATTTAAGAAGTCCTGAGAGTACGCCAAATATTGATGCGATGGTCCTGTCAAATCGTCAGAGTTTGCTGCAATCGTCTCACGACCATTGATTGTCCTCACATTCCATTTCCTCTGATACAAAAAGGTCGAATATTATTCAGTGTTCATTAACTATAGAATCTACATACATATTTTAAATGTAACACGGAGTGCCGTATAAATTATTGGTGCTCTACAATAAAAATATCATAAAATGGGCGTTGTACTTAACAAGTTCCCGATTCGAAATGGTTTTAATGCTGATAAAATAGAAACTCTGTGTTCCTAGTGAAAAAATAAATGCGCCATTTTTGAGATTATTTGTGAAAATGTGACAAAAACTCCGTCGGCTATTTCATAAAATTGTTTCTTACCACGTGATGACCTGTAATTTCTATTTGTTTGAAATCTCTCCGACGCCAGGGTATCGAAGGTATATTTACGATTCCAACGTTGTCGAAATCTTCGTCAATATTTATAGACAAAACCACTGCTGTAACCTTCAAGTCACGTATGGAGTAAGCTTCAACCATTAAATTATCCTCAACTAAATGGAAGTACAGATTAGAATTTACTGCATAGTTTTGAATACCAGTCCACTTCGAAATCATCAAGTCCAAGTCCGAGGAATGCTGAAACCAGTCCACCCAAACCGTAGTTTCAACTTTTTGAACGCCAATTTTGTCCAAAGTCTTTATAATCATTTCTGATTCCTCACTAGTAGATTCATTCTTATGACCAGTAATAATCACTAAATCATTGTGGAGTATTCGAGCTTTGCTAACACTTAAATTTAAGAAAGTGTCCGCTGTCAGCAATACCACCTGATGATTTTGAGATGTAATCTGGTACTTATATTTGCCTAAGCAGCTAGATAGAACAATTATCATAACGTTGGCATGAAGCCGGGTCTCCCCGATTTGCTGAACTAAACTAGAAATTCCGGACAATCCTAACGACATTATTCACGCTAACTCTAAATTCAAAGACTGACTGACATTGGCAAGACCTCAGTTCTACCCCCAAATTGCAAAAACGATAATAATTTCCATTGAGTTACAATGCACGTAAATAATTATACCTCAGTTTATAGTCATATTACAGTGTGGTCCGTAACATTAACGCTGCTTCTGATTTTCAGCTGCCTATGGCTCTCTCCCTCGAATCCGAATGGTGAAGACGTGAAGAGTCAATAGCTTTCTAAGAATATTTTGGTACAAAATGTATTTCTCACTTTTTTTGGTAACACATATGTTGCGGGTACTGTAGTTGGGGTCGAATCGCAGGTTATGAACCACCATGTATGGATCCCTATTGTAGTTATTGAATGTTGAAGTATAGTAAGAGTACTTTCAGAAAATTCAGTCGAATTCTAATTATCCGTGACAATTGGGAAATTCCAATTTTAATGACATACATCAGCCTTGAGAATCTCTAGGTTAATTATCCAATTGTCATGTCAGATAGGAACTTCGGTAAAGCGCTGGGACCTTGAATTTTGACACATGACGACTGTTAATGTCGTTTAATGAATTGAAATGAATTTATTTCTTCAAAACTGCTTCGGACAACCGGCATATTCATCAAAATATAGTCCTCTCCTTTTACTTTATTACACGAACAGTCCTCTTTTATATGCTTATGTATATTCACTTTGAAAGAGCAAGATAATGTGCAAAAAGTGTCGTTGAAAAAATATACATGGAATTCCGGAAGCTAAGAACAAACATTACGAAACAATTCAATATTTTTATTTCCGTGAGAAGTTAAAATATTTGGTAGCTGCATTTATCAAAATAGATATCCATAATAAGATCAGAGCTACTATTGTCCCAATGATTAAAACACAAAACGGTAGTGTCAAGTCTTCAAGTCCAAATTGTTGTGTTTTCCGAATAGGACATTCCGGTTTAAAACTGTTAATGTAAGCATTTTTCTTTTTCACGAATAATTGAGAAATCCCGGACTCTCGCATCAGAAGACGCCTTAAAAGATAACAGCTAATTTTAGTCCAAGTCGATACAATGTGTGGATTTTGAAACATTGTTATAACGTAGTTTCCTTATGATGTTTGAAATCATAAACCGTGAGGTCACAAAATCTTCGTTCTAACGATAGTACTTATTGATACTTTCATTTCGTTCGTTATGACAAGATTTTATAGCACACGCATGTATGAAGAACTTACGCGAAATTGAAGTGTTCCACAAATGGCGAATCTTTCCTTACAAATGAGGAATATCGAACGGCAAATCCTTTCACTGGCACAACGTGGAATTCAGGGCAAATTTGATCAAGGGTTAATACTGTTGGCAGAAATTGGTAAACTTCTTGACCAGTCACAAAAGCATATTTATGATTTCTGAGTAACTCATTAGCTCCGTTCACAGGTGAAACGAATGGTTTTGATCGGTCCAAGTGGGAAAAAACTGCGGCTGACCAAGACATCTAATGCAAAAATCATTTTGAATTGAAATCTAGATGGAATGGAAATTCTTGACAAAAATGCGCGTGTTACATTTGCTTGACTCAAGGCTGCCATATATGAATCATTTAAGACGCCAAAGGAGTAACCTTTGTCAATCAAAGAATCGATTCCGTCCAGAGTCCTCCGTCGATTTGACAGAGTTGAGGTAAGTGAGGCTGATAACGTTGAATAAATTATAAAGGAAAATATGGAAACAGTAAGTGCTAAGCTTCGGAATGAAATTGGTTTCCTTGTTAGTGGACTCCAACCTGTTGGGACGAAAAACTTATCTAAATATGGATACCGTATTTCCTCTATTAGAACCCCGGGGTTCTATTAAAAAAATCCATCTCCAGGCCATGTGCTTTCTCCGCTTTCTCCATTAGGGTGCATGGAGAAAGTAGGGGAGAGTACCCGGGTTGAATGTAAAGGAGACCAGGTTCTAATAGAGACCGGGTTCTATCAGAGCAAATACGGTAAGTGTTTCAACAATCTTGTAAAATAAGATGACCTTTCATTGCAGCCCATACAACAATCCACCAATATGAGTCTTGATCTCCAAAAGTCACTATTAGCACTGAGATTTGAAAAATAATGAATGCAAGCCCTAGACCAAACCAAACTCTTTTGTGGAAGACGTTAATATGCATCCTACTTTTAGAAGGTTCCGGTGACATGTAGTTCAAATTGACACTGCAAAAAGATGAACGATTTTTACAATATTGAAACAAGTATTGAACCAATCGAATTAAATTTACTTATCCGGCGGGAGTGTGGATGATAGAAACCGGACATCTTTGGCCAGTCGACTGACCAGTGCGGCTGCACTTATTGAGAGATCAGATTCACTCTCTAAAATATGTTTAGCGAGTCCTGTCCAAGTTCCATTCTTGTCCAGTACAGCATAACCATTTGAGGATTTTGTCTCTAGACTGTAAATTCGTAAGAATCGATAAAGATCTGGCAATAATAACAGCTTGTGAATATGATGAATTACAAAAAATGTTTCTCGCATTTTTGTTGTGCCGGAAATTCTATCATATTCTCAAACTCTACCTGAAATTCAAGAAATCTTGGGAGTACGCCAAATATTGGTGAGAAGGAGCCGATGTCTCATTATTCCAGGATGTTGTCTCAATTCCTCTGCTTGTTTTGAGGTTCCATTTCCGCTATTAATGAAGTAAAATACATAACGTTCCGTTATGAATCACTCTGTAAATAATTATAGCACATAATGCTTACCACATGATGTCCGGTAATTTTGGTTTGCTGAAAGTCCCTTCGACGTCGTGCTATCGATACCCAGTCCAGTTTTTTAATATGACTAATTTTTGTAACTATCGCCGTCACTTTCAAGTCATGAATTGAATACACTTCAATTAATAATTTCTCATCCACCAGATGAAAGTAGAGATAAGAATTTGGTCCGTAGTTCTCTACACCTGGCCAACTTGAAACAATGGGTTTAACAATGTCGAAACTGTCAAACCAGTCCACCCATACTTTTTTCCTATTTTGAGTTCCAATTTTGTCCAGAATTTGTATAATCCCATTTTCTCTACCCATCGGATTTCCTGTGATAATGACGAAATCATATTCAACTGACTTCATGTTCGTAACACTTAAGTTTAAAAACATATCAACGTGTAAAAACGTAACTTGATTATTATAAAAATGACCAGAGTATTTTAAAATGTCCATGGTAGAAATAATTATGATTAAAATATTAGCGTGCAATTGGATCTCTCCTAGATCTTGCACTCTAGATAATATTTCTGGCGATAACAAAGACATTGTCCCCCATAAGACATTATTCTTGAGACTGACGTTAATTTGGTACGGCACGACAGAAAAGTACAGAATTGGATTAGACTTTCGACTCGTCGATGATTCGGGAATGAATATTGCATATTAAGCATGTGGTGGAATCTACACATTCCTTCGGAATTTCGTTAACAGTAAGCGTGTCTGCCATTAACTCCCGTTAAGTGTTTACTCAACAATTTTTCTCTGGTTTACAGAACCTAACCTGGTACCCATTTTATATAGCACCACTTGTCTATAGATTTGCAAACGGAACACTTCCAGTTATCCGTAGTCTGTACGGTTTCGTCGAAACCGATGGATCCGAAACCGAAACATATTTGGTTCCATGTTTTTATGCCATAAGTTTTCGGTATTTCTAGTACGAGACAATTCAGTTCTACGCGGAAGTATTCTCTGTTCCAGTTTCTGTTTTTCTTAGGCGGTTAACTGATTACGCGTAATGCAAAACTCCAAACATATTACTACATTATTCAAATTCATTAGAAAGACTGAAAATTTTGGCACACAACTAACAGTAAGATAGTTGGAGCCTCAATTATATTCAAAACCTTGGGATTTTTGACAGAGCATTCATTGACACAGTATAAGTAAGCTCTGGATGTACTTCTTAAAATGCGCAGACGAATTTGCTCATAAATTTCATTGAGAGCTAATGAATTTGTAAAAGCATAACTTTAGTAAAACTTAAAAACGTTTCCAAGAGATCATTTCATTCGTCTCCTCGCCAATTGGACTGTGTGATGCATTCACATGGAAGACGAAGAAATTCTGTAATATCTACACGTTCATATCAAATAGTTATCCTTTAATTCCAATACGTAATATTGCAGCAGTAAATTACTAAATACTTTTTTGAACTTTAACTCCGAATTATTTTGTTTCCGTTTACCACCAGAAAGATTCTATTGATACTTCTTACTTTCAGGGAAAAAAATAAATATTGTCAGCATGCTTGAAAGTCATATAACGGATAATTCCAGTATGGATGAGAAATACAACAGAAGTAAGAAAAAATAAAACGCAAATTGAAAACACAGTCCATGCCAGTTTTATATTAATATTCCTGCCGAGTCAGGTGACAAAGAACTCTTCCTTACATTGCCGGAAACCTCTAATTCCGATAGAGTATCTTTTAATGAGCATAAACTCAATTGTGTTAATCTTGCAATGATCACGAATTCGAAATAAGTAAATGTAATCCAAGTCAAGCGAATATACCTTAACGCCTTGTGAAAATAGGGAAAATAATTATATTGCGTTAACTTAATAATTTCAGATGCGGTTTCAGTTTGTAAGCTTTATTGAAAGCTTCAAAGCGGCTTGTAAAAGATCTTTAATTTTAATCCCTTCACCTGAGAGACCTTTAGTTACCATTCCAAATTCGGGAGGCCGGAATTGTCCTAGAATTATTCCTTTTAGAGCTTGTCAATAAGTGTTCGAAAATGATAGATTGTCTGAAATGTTGTAAACGGAACTCATCTGGTATTGTCCCCAACAAGACTAATTTAGGAATTCTTTTGATGTAGATAATGCGTTAAAATTCAATCAAACAAAAACTAAATTTAAAACAGCCGAGTTCACATTACTTCACCTAAACCACCTGGAATCTGGAAACACCTTTGAAACGAATGCTGAGACTCGAGTAAGCAATGCATCAATAATTTTCTGACAGTTTGAGAAGAATATCCGCATTGAATGATTACAAGAGTGGAAAATTTCGTGAACTTTCACAGTAATTCATTTTAAAAGTGCAATAGGATTTTTAGTAAGTAGTAATATGTGATTTTTCTTAATCACCTAGACACCTCAAGTGATAAAATTAATGGCTTAAGACCTTCTAAAAATCATAAAAATGAAGTCTGTTATCAAAATCATGCCCAAAGTGGTAATTAGATTCCTGTTCGATTAATTAGCCTATACACAATTTCATTGGAAGATTTGCTGTTACAGATGCACGGGGTGGTTGATAAATTTTTACCATATCCAAATACCACACTTCTTGGGTATTCTAGCGAAAATTTGATACATATTTCGGTATTACCATTTGGTTGCCACTTAATTGCCGTCACATTGTTACCAACACCGGGCAACGGAACGAGAAACCTCCGACCGGAGCTAAAGTGAATCATGCTAGTTGTTGCTAACCACCTTGTAAAATAAATTATCATTCTTTGCATTGGATTACGGAGCAATAGTTGAATTTGAGTTCAACTATTCGAAGTAAAAAACGTCTCATCATTAGTTAAAAGTTTCTGAATGACAGGCTTTCTTAAAAGAATTTTATTAAGGAAAAGTATAAGTACACATAAAACCTTTTAATCAGGTTGACCGTTGACCCGATCTCCGGAATAAAGTAAACATGTCAACTTATGATAAAACTCTATCTCTAAAAAGTCTCTCCAGCTAAACAAACGCTTTAGCAAACAGTCCTCATTCGCTTAATCGTATCTCTCTGTGTCCGTCTGTTTGCTTGACTTTAAAAAGTGAATTTAACCAAATGAGTTGAGTACTTATTTACTAGGACTAATTTGTTTTTAAAATTTAATTTAATTTTTGTAAGGTTATTTTTTTTCAACAAATTTTTATACTTGTGAATCTATCGTTTGGTGACAAAAATGGAAAAGTTACCATTGCGACTCATTATTGCTGGTCTTGTGCTGATCACACTATCAGTCCTATTTGGATGGATTATTGTCCCGTCTCTCATTGACAGTAAAATTAAGGAGGTTTGTGTTTATAAAATTTCACCCGTCCAAATTTTATAGTATTTTGTCGTACAATACCTTACTTGTTATCTGAACTGCTCTTATCAGTAAGCCAAATAAAATGAAAACATCAAAATGCAATTCAGAAACAAATTTTTTAGATGAATGTGCATCTGCGGAAAAGCAATTCAACCAGAGGTGCGATATTCCCAAATGTGGACAAAATGCATATTTTCTAGATATCCCATTAACCACTACGCATAATTTTCATTAGATCCCCAATTCAGGACGTACAAGCTAAATTTACAAAGGTAATTAGTCTGCTTTTTTTAAAATAGTAAAATAGCGTCCAGGCATTTATCTATAATTTTGACTTATTTTCATTATTCAATAATTAATTTTATTTGCCGGTCATTATTCGCGATTAACCGCATGTTCGGGCTTGTACCGAATAGTGAATATTTTTTAGCCAGTAGTATTCGGTCCATGTCCCGTAATGTAATTCTAAAAAAATCGAATATCCAAGTAAATTCGGCTCAATCCGGTTACCGAATATTCGGTATTAACGATCTTCCGCTAATTTTATAAGGTGATTTGTACATTTTCTTCACTTTTACCCACTTCTCCTGATTTATTTGGAGCAGGAGTATTTAAATTAATTGAGTAACACTAAATTGAGCTTCTTATAATAATTCAGCCAGATCTGAATATGGTCCGAAAAGGACCTGGCTATTCTCTGAAGGGGTACCTCTGCGGGTCTGAAAATACAAAATTTTAGAATATTAGATAAACTACTCAGAAACGGTGGTGTCGAGTTTCAATACCCAAAAAAACTAATTTCTTTAACAGAAATATTCGGAAGTGTACACACATATGTACATCAGTGTAAGTACGCGAGTCATTTATCAATCAGAATTAATTATGTCGTGTCCTGTTTGTTTTTCATGAATGTTCTCAATGAATAAATTTAAATTGTAAATTAAAATTGCGTACTAGAACAAAAGCATTGGTAAGTCCTTGGTTCGTGGCCCCAGTAATTGGACATTTTAGATTCATTGAGACCTTCACAATTTGTCCGACAAGTCAATATTATCTACTTGCTTACATACAAGTGAACTATTTTTGACGTGAAATTGAAACCTGGGGTTTAAGTATTCTGATAACATCGTAGCAGAGTTCTTTTTGGCAGATTCGTCAGGTTTCATCGCTTGAAATTTTCGAAACATTCAGTCTAAATTCTTCGAGGCATATCCTACCAAAGTCTTAAGTTAAGTTCTATCAGTAATGTCAGTAAATTAGTTAATCAGTAATGAGGATTCAGGAATTCATTTTAACACTGAGATATTAGTGACCACGAGTTTAGCTTGAGCTGAGGTTTGGGTAAAATGTAATTTTCCTACAGTACGCAGTTTCTGGAGCACCCTGTACAATAATCTTAACATTGCATTACGTCGGAATCTAATAATTTTAAACCTGTAACCCTTCTCACAAAAAGTTCGAACGAAGGTGAGTGATTAACACACTGTGGGCGCCATTCAACGTGATAAGACATGAGTAGTCTGTCTGCCCACCCACCCCTGAACTCTTTTTCAACTCTAATAAGAAATCTTCGGTAATAGGCACAATCACATTAGTAATATTTTATTTACGTATTATCTAAAGGTCACAAGTCCAATCCAAGCCAAGCCATTAAACGAACTCAACTTTTTTACTATTTGCTGTCTTTCACTCGATTGAAAGGGGAATGGAATGAATGACAAGAACTGTCCAAACTCAAAATAAAAAAATGAAGCAAGTCCGTAGCAATGACGGATAAATCAAGTCGTAGTTGTACTATATGTAATAAGAGCTAATGACTTTGGATGGACGAGATTTGTGATAACGTCAGGAAGAAACCAAAATTGAATAGAAAATGTCTATTAAATGTCTTAATCGTAATCTTTCTAACCAGAATTAAAATGTAGAAACCGTGGATACTTAAAACGAGACGAAAAAAATATAGTCAAGGGTGGTATCTACGACATGGTGGAAGGTAATCTTAATTACCCGAAATGCTGATTATAAAATTACACCCGTGTACGTGGTATTTAAAGAATATTAGTTTACTTATTACTTTATAACAGCTTTGCAAGTTTAAGCTTATTTAATGTTTTCATATGCTCACTTGCATCTTATACGAGTTAATTCATCATAAATCAAAACAGCTTCAGCTGTGCATATTTCGCCATTATTGACTTGACACTTCCTCAATTGAATTTAACCAAATGAGCAGAAAAATGTGCTGAATGAGGAAATAACTTTTATTTCCGAATTAATTACAGTCAATAATTTGAGTAGGAAATAAAAGAAGGGTAATCGAACATTTCGGAACTAGCATGATATCGTCTTATTCTAGCCGTTTCAATCTAAAGATCATAGGAAAAAAACCTTGACTACGCTTTACCCACTATGGGGAAAGTCAAATGTTCCCCCTACTGCATGCCTAAGCTGAGGGTTTGATGCGTCGGGTATACACCGTTTTGGGAACTGATTTGAAGCAGTTTCTGTATTCAAAGTACCCTAATACTTAGGGGTCCTTCACTAAACCAAACGGATAGTACGGATTTTCTTTCCAATAATTCAGACACGTTTGACATCGTCTTAAATCAATTTTTGTTTTATTTTGTCAATGTGTTAAATCAATTTGTTTATTAGTTTTCTTTACATTTCAGCAACTCCAACTCCGAAATGGATCTGATACGTTCGAAAAATGGAGGAATATTACAGTTCCAATCTATATCAAGTTTACACATTTCAATGTGACGAATCCTGATGGAGTTGTAAGGGGCAATGATCCTGTATTCCAAGAAGTCGGTCCTTTTGTATATAGGTATTCAACGCATTTATTATTTCTTGTATTATTTTTAACAGAGTCTAATAGATATTGCAAAATCATCATGTGAAGTGTTAAGATGTGTTAAGATGCAATACAGCTAATCATGAGCAGATTTTGTTCAAGCTATCAATCGATTTCATTAATGGGACTTCGAAGTTGTTTCAAAAGTCAACTTTCCCTTCTCTGAGGTCAAAGTCTATTAATAGTTTTGGAACTGGTTCAACAAGAAATCCACCGCTAATAGTACGCTTGAACTGTCAAAATTTTTATATCCCTAAATGCATGATATCAGCAAAGATTTATTAAAGTGTCGCACCTCCGTTTCTACTTATTACATTTTTAAAACTCGCCAGAAATCAAACGTTTCTTTCCGATTCAATCACATCAAATAATACAAATCCAGACTCCACTTTCCGCCCAAATCCACTTTGCCCACATTCAGCATTTCTGATACTTTCTCTTTTGTGGACAGTTCGCATAAATTCAAATCAAACTCGCGCAATTGAAGAACTAAATCCGCATCGAGTTTAACAATTCATATTTTTACTTACAGGGAAACACGGTTAAAGAAAATTGAAAATATTGATCTGGAGAACGACACGCTGACTTATCGACAAGCCATTACGTATTTCTTCCAGCCAAACATGTCGGCTTATCCGACGGAAGATGTCATGTTGACTGTTCTCAATATACCTCTCGTGGTAAATACTGAATTATTTCTTACTCGTAATAAATATTGGCCGGAGATCCTAAGTTATGATTACCTGTAATGTCATTAACATTTATAGAGTGTATCCAAACAAATTAACGGAGCTGTCGGTTTAGAGCGTGGAATTATCATCAGCACAGTTTCGGAACATATGAGCAATCATGACGAACCTTTATTCCTCCAAAGGACAGTACGCCAAATGACATTCGGAGGTTACAAAGTTCCATTATTTGAAGATTTGGGAGGACTCAAAGGGGAAGAAATTCTTCCAAATAATACGTTCGGACTCTACTATGGGGTTAGTTTGATATAATTTACCGATAAACTCAAAATAAACACCTGAAATGTGTTTCCGGTTCAATTTGACTCCGATGAAACGTTTTTTTTATGCATTTTTCTAGCAAAATGGAACTTTTGGTCGCCAACACACTGTCAAGAGTGGAGCCACAAATGTGGCGGAATTTGGGAAAGTCGTTAATTGGAATGGCGGTGAAGTACTCCCTTGGTGGAAAGATCCACACTGTGACAAAATAAATGGATCTGATGGTTCTTTGTTCCCTCCATTCGTCAAACGGGATTCCAAATTTCCAGTATTCTCTGAAGAATTTTGCCGTTCAATTTATATGACGTACAAGAAGAATTCGGAGTACCATGGGATACCAGCTTATCGATTCGGGATGCCAAAAGAACTTTGGCAAAATGGAGATCATTTACCAGAAAATCAATGCTTTTGTGACAAGAATCGGGAAGGTGAAGCGATGTGTAGTCGAAATGGGTCACTCAGCTTGGCCGCGTGCAGAAAAGGTTCGTGGAACATAAATACATATATGCATTTAAATATCGTAACCTCTGCATGTGGAATATAACATTTGACTTCACCTCATCACCAAAACTATGCAAGTCTTTAAAAAATATAGTATTATAAGTAGTGAATTCTTTGTGACATGCAAAGTGCGTCTCTCCAGTTAAAGAAAGTCTCGACGATTCTGAAATCTTTTGCTTGCAATATCTGATTCAGCGCACTTGATAAACCCCATTCGTTAGATTCCTGAGAAAATTTGTAGCGAAACTATTTCATACTTTTGGCTAGGACCATAGTGTAAATACATATGAATTATCATAGCGCAATGTATTTGAATTGTATTTAACGTGCCGAACATAACTTTGACTGCCGCTTTTGACCTCAGGTGGACCAGTAGCAGCTTCCATGCCGTATTTTATACATGGGGATGAAGAAATTCAGCAACGATTTGGTTGGACGCCCAATATTGATGATCACGAAACTTTCATCGATCTTGAACCGGTAAGATGTCATTGGCAACCTTATAACGCCATCGGAATCGTCATTCCATATCACGCACGATAAGAAAATCTGAGAGCATTTCTTTCTTTATCATCAGGGACACAAATTAACATAATCAATATTAATCTAATTGTTTCATTACTCTGAACGTACTGGAAACTTTTGTGTATTAACCGTCTTAATTTAATTTCTGTAGACGACAGGAATGGTTCTCCGGGCGAGTAAAAGATTCCAAGTGAATATCGAAATGACATCGTCCAAATCAGTCCGAGGTTTCAAGAAACTTCAAACAATTCCGTTCCCGATTATCAAGGGTGAAGAGGTAATTTCCGATAAATATGAAGTTCATATTTTTTAATATTTATAACACTGTTGTGATTTCTTTTTCATATTTTCAGAACATGGATGCGATTCCGGAACGGACAGACGAGCTGAAGAGTAAATTGCTTCGCCCTCTTAAAATTATTTTAATCGGAAAATGGGTACTGGCAGGGGCTGGGATCGTATTGATAGTTCTTGGGCTCATTAGTTTGTCAAAGCGAAAAATGTCAAAGAAATCATATCCTATTGAACTTAACTGATGAGAAAATAACAGTAAATCAATTTTAATACTGATTGTTTATTAATTTAATCACAAATAATTCCGCCCGCCTTCACATACTCTATCTCTACAAGTGTTCCATTCATATAAACGGCGGAATACAAAAATCGAATCTGCCCACGATGCTCAGAACGGTAAAGTTATCGACACAGGAAAACTGGAACTTACGAGGGAAGTAATTAGGGTGTCCGTCTCGGATTTCACCCGAACGTTTTTTTTAAAGACCTTTGCCCCAAACCCTCAAAAATGTCATCAGCTCGAGCAACTCTCAAAATTCGATTTTTTAAAAAACATCGAAATTTTTTAATCGAAGTGCAAAGAGGGGAGTTTTTGTTCTCAAGATATTAGCATCGGCTATCTCATGGAACTTTCCCCCAAACTGATCCCAACCCAAGACCCAATTTCATAAAATGTAAAAAAAAAATCAGAAAACCATTGAAATGTTTGGAATAACAAATTATGTAGAAGATGGAAAACCTCATAACTTGGCATATTTGAATGATTTTTGCCCAGAAAATAATATCAATTTAATATTACAGTACGAAGTACATTCTACGAGAGCCGCTTTAAAGCGAATCTCCAAAAATCTTAGTGATCTTGTTTTACATACATTAACTTCCCTGCTGGTGGCCATTTTCAAAGGGCGGATACCTCAATTCAAGTTGTGGAGTTAGAGTCCATTTTACTTTAAATACATATGTCACTTAATAAAAAATTTAATTAAGTTCGGAGAATTGTCATTTGAGAACATAATTCTCTTAAGCACATGACGGACCGAAATACTTAATTGGACTAATTTAACCTCCATGGAATTAATTACTCCCACCATCCACTCGGAGATGATATTCAGTCGCCCCTAGCGTAGGCGAAGGCAACTTGTTATCCAAAACTTTAATACTTGGGTTGTGAGCACTATTTAATGTAAAAATTATTGAGGAAGGTGAATTCCTCCTTCGACTGTTCTTCATTTAGTTTTCGTTATTAGTGTTCTGATTGTAAGGTTGGCGAATCTGAAAGCGCAGCGCTTGTAATTTAGCAATTGTTTGGAGCTAAGCTAAAGGCCCTGTTTTAGCATATCGCTTCAGACGCAATTGCAATCACCGATGATGGCCATATTAATAATTATGAAGGATAATGATCTGATCAGTCATGTGCAAAATTTCTTGAAGTTACATACTGTACGCATTTGGATCAGACTTTACTTAAATACAAGAACTCTTTTTAACTCAGCATATACTAATTTCCGACTAAAATTGATACTAAAATTGATACGAGGATGCAATAAGCCACCATATCAAGCATTCATGGTTCTACTGGATTGAATAGTCTGAAGCGGAATTAAGCTTGACAGTCCTTCCTTTAGTTTCGCGTGAAATTATTAAAACGAGATTAATTATGAACTACTCAACATCTCGCACTAAAATTATAAACTCACAAAGAGATTAGGTAAAATCAGGTGAGGAGCGAACTGATATAGGAAGTAATCCTTATCGGGAGGCACACGACCATTATCAGTTTGCTGATAACGTGTATGACATTTCACACAACAGACATTACAAATTGCTAATTTGCAGATCGAATTAAAAACGGTCAAATTGTGGGATCCTCTGGCTCGAGGAAGTCCCAATACTGATTTCACTGGGTTGGCAAAATATTTCAACCTTCTGATTAGTCCCACCAAACCTTACTTTAAAGATTTTGTTCCGGGTTTCCGGTTTCATTGGATTTGCTTAAAAATCAATTTAAAATGGGTTATTTCGACGATAAGGCTCTCTACAAAGAAATTGAGCCGGTGACTCCACAAAGTAGCAGATATAAGTCCAGGTGGTTCAAATACGGAGTCGTGACTGTTTTTGTTGCAACGGTATGCGCGATAATTGTCCTAGTTTTTTCCACACAAGGGGGTGAATATGGCTCAGCAATTCCAGTTGAACTCTTAGACAATGCGGCGGTTGCAAAGCTAGAACAATCAGCGCCAACCGAGGAAGACATTTTGGTGGAATTGGACCAAGGAACTGTCAGAGGGTTCAGAATGACCTCTCGCGGTGGAAGAGAATTTTTAGCTTTTCGAGGAATTCCGTACGCCAAACCTCCGGTTGGACAACTCAGATTTCAGGTATTTAGTTTATCATCTTCAATTGAATTTGATATCAGTATCGAGTTTGGCAGTGGTATATTTATAATATTCGATGCCTTACCATTTTACAATTCACCAAAATCTGCTTCACGATGTCGCGAACAGTTTAGTCGAATTGAATTAACTTGTCAAATTGAAAATCAATATGATCGAGGAAAAATTGCTACTGGGGTTAGAAGTAACTGAATTTAATTACGATAAAAAGTTCATGATCATTTTTACAGCCTCCGGAAGAGGTTGGCCCATGGGATGGAATATTAAACGCAACCGAATTCAGGCCAGAATGTCTGCAAAGGTCAAAGGGTACAGTCAAGGGATCTGAGGACTGTTTGCACGTGAATATCTATACACCAAAGGTACCTAATAACAAACAGTATTTTCCATATTTCAATTGCGTGAATGAGAAGAGCCTAAATACATACCAAATAACTCCACGCGTACTTTAGTTTTGTTAAACTTCCGCTTTCTAGAAATTTGAGGAACTTGGAAAACGGAAGCGTCTTCCTGTTATGGTTTATATCTACGGCGGAATAGCGGGAGGTAGTTCTAAACGAAATTCTGGGGAATATTTGATGGACGAAAATGTTGTACTGGTTGGATTCAATTACCGGGTGGGCGTCCTTGGTAAGTCCACTCCTCTTCAATAATCATGCCGGTAATTTTATTTATTTCGAAATGAATTGATTATTCTTCCTCAACCTTTCAAAATCGAAAGTTTTTGAGCAAAAGTTCAATTTAAATAGCGAAACAGTAAGCACAAGATTCAGACAAGAACTTAGAGTTCCAAGTTGTTTTCTCGACTCTATGAAGGTCTTTTTTGTGACAAATTTTCATGGAGCTAAATGTTTCCAGGAAATCTAAACACAAATGATTCAGAAGCTCGTGGAAATCAGGGACTTCGAGATCAGGTCAAAGCTCTGGAGTGGATCAAAGAAAATATTAAAAAGTTTGGAGGGGATAATCGGAAAATTACATTATTTGGAAACAGCTACGGTTCTATGGCCATTGCAACTCATTTGTTGTCCCCTATGACCAAAGGTAACTGGCATGAGTATTTACAAACAAAGTCAATGCTGCGTGCATATGTATGTGCCAATCTTGTGAAGGGATAATTAGAAGTGTCCGATGAACATCCGGTCAATGAGAATTCCACGAACTCACACACGCGAAATAGGATTAAATTTAAGGGAAGTTCAATAGGTCTAGCATCATTCTAATTGTGAATCATCAGCATACAGGCATAATATGTTTATGTAGTGACCACAGGACAAAATAGTTTACTCTTGGTAGCATTGTAGCATTATTTCCAATTTGTAGTAATAATGAATGCGAAATCGTTAATTATATTGCCCTCACTTTCGTCACTTCCAGATTTGTTCCATCAAGTCATTTGTCAGAGTGGTGAGGCCATTTATCCAGAACTTCTCCAGCGAAACCCCCGAGAAAATGCATTTAACCTGGGAGAACGGCTCCAATGCAATGCGACAACTTCAGCAGAACTTCTTAACTGCTTTCGAGCAACCGATGCCAAGACGGTAATTTTGACTTCGTATGATGTTCAGCCTGAGATCCGAAACGATATTTCCATGAGCAGGAACGTGTTCACAACCAGCGTAGATCCGACGCTAGAGGACGTGAATGATGACGAAGTGTACTTGCCTGATACACCACTCCAGCTCATTCAGAACGGCGAGACCAAAAGGATGCCGGCCATCATTGGTGTTAACAGGGGAGAAGGCTTGTTTCAATCAATTTGTAAGTCTTAAAACCTATAGAGATTTCCATTGCAATAATCGAGCTGAACAATCGTTATATTTCAGTGATATTGGAATCTCCGGCCGTTACAAAAGCTGCGAATGAGAACTGGACATCTATGGCAACTCTGACATTGAACTTGGATGAACCTAAGGCGAACGATGTTGTAGCCGCTGTCAGAAGTTTTTATTTTGGATCCGATAATATTAGTGAAGAACAGAGGAACAATATAACGAATTTATTCTCAGATCGTCTGTTCAATCACCCAGCCCACGTTCATGCAACTTACCAAAAACGGGCAAATCGTCGGAGGCAGGATGTATATCTCTATTATTTTACCAAAGAAGTTGAAGGAAGTTACCTTAGACCTGAAATGTTTAATATGACTGACGAAGAAAGGGCAGAACTTGGTAACTTTTGACGTTGACCTTGTAGGCTATACACATCTCATAAATGTTGTTTCCATGCACTTCCACTGTCCCACTCCGATCTACGGTTCCTAGAAAGTGAGATGCACATTTTGTGCAAAATTCAAGATGGAGTCTTTCAAGCTTCTGTAAATTGAAGCGATTCGTCGCAGTAGATCTTGTTACGAGCATTTCTATTTAAAACTCTTACCCGCAGTAGAACGCATACGGTTGTTGCAGACAGTAAATACTTGAATTAATTGTTGCTTCAAAATGCATATCCCAGATTTCCTTATTCGTGCAAGAAGAGGATACAAGGATACAACTTTATTTTTAATTTTGGACACAGTATTGTTAACGTCTGACGGAATCGGAATTCTAGTTAACCATAATAATATTAATTTTTAATTTAAGGACCGGCCCATGCGGATGAGATTCAATTTTTATTCCCTTATGAACCATTTCCTCTCATCCCGATGGGCTCGAAAGATGCAAACTTTTCGCAAATGATGGTCCACCTCTGGGCAACTTTTGCAGAATCTGGGTGAGTTATTCGTAAACGGAATATTCAATAGAAAACCGATTGAACTGTGTTATATTGGATGGTTTCATGAAATGCAGGAAACCATCTGGTGCGAACAACAACGTGGAATGGCTTCCTATCAAAGAAAAACCTTATGATTGGTTTCAGTTGGACGTGGAACCGAAAATGGTCAACTTATTAGGAGAGAGAATGGATTTCTGGGATTCCTTTGAATTGTCGGACTTATATGTCTGACGTGCTTAGAATCATTTGGTTCAAAAATTGAAAAAATATACTCATGACAACTTTACTGTCTTTACATGGCTGCGATAATATCAGCTACTCTGGGATTATTATTTCAAGTGTGCTACGCGATTACCACTGTTAAGACGGGACCTGAAGGTAAAGTCAAGGTTATATAGTTAACATCATATTATACTAATATCGCGTACACATCGCACACTTGAGTGGGTGAAATAAAACAGTCGAACCTGTATCCGTCCATAAAACCATATTATTTATTTTCTCTTGATTGATTGACACGTTTATTAAATCAGTGAGACAGATAAACTGTAGAGCAGCTTTTGTTTTATTGCAATTGTCGATTGG
>JAQFYE010001869.1:0-20558 GCA_034694305.1 Protaphorura glebata | reverse complement strand
CCGTGTTTTAACACGTAAAAATAGTGTTTAATTAAATGCTATGGATAGTTAAGTGCAAAATATGTTAGTATAATATAGGTTAAGCTTTTCATTTGAATGTATGATTCCGATTCTTCTTAGTCCCCTAGGTGTGTCAGGGAACAGAATAATCCAATTATTCTATTCCCCGACTAAATAATACTACAATTAAAGTTAATTATAATTGATGTTTAAAATTAGCAACTTACCATATGGAATTGGCGTGGCCTCACCCACTTCCACAATCAACACTCAAACGTAAACTAATGTATAGCAACAGAATAGAAAGTAAGATGCATGTATAAAAAATAAGAAATCCTTGAGCAATGTAAAAAGGGAAAACCAGTTCGTCACGAGTCAGGAAATTGACAAGGAAACCAAACCAAGAAGAGAGCGATAATTGCGAAATCACCCATGCCCTAAAAAGTGCTAACAATACAAAAGAAAGTGTGTCAAATACGCAGTTTATTTTGTATTCGAGGCCAAAATCTGGGTATATAAGCGGTCAAAATTCTCAGTCAGTCAGTCAGTCTTCAGACTCGAACTAACTTGTCCTCACATTGTTCAAGTGTTTATCGAGTGAAATCCAATAAAGCAAAGTTGTTATAATTCAGTTTTCAAGTGTTGTGTTGTATAATTTCACGAACTCTCCAGGACCAGTTCCAGCTCTACTGTTCCAGAGGTATGTCTAAACGATAAAACGACGAACCCGGAACCCAGGTAGCATGATACCGTCCAACCAACATAAACATGAGAGGTAAAACCTCCAAATGCACCTAACACTCACTACACACTCACACACACCTTCGCGTTCAGCACAAAGAAAGGTATCAACCTTTAAATACACGGATATCCTTATGCATGAACAAACATACACACCAACAATCTTTCGTCTTCAACATTGGAGCATACTAGTATGTTCCTCTACATCGGTTCATTAAGCATTCCACGCATCCAGAGGCAAGACTCTATGCATTCCGTGTATTAAGGTTAAAACAACACCTTTCACTAACATCATGAACTATTGTTAAAATAATAATCATTTGTATTGTGTCCATTGGGCAATCTTTGTATAGAACACAATAAAAGTTGTTTTTTATTAAAAAAAATATTTAAGACATGCTTCGATTTATTGCGGTCACTCTTATAAGATGGATTAGATTTTTGCAATGTTTTCTACTTGGTATTGCATCGCTACTTCGGGCGGTAGAAACTTGACCGAATAATCGTTTTAATGCAACCACAATGTCTGTCAGAGGGATCGAATCTAATCATATCTAAGTAATAAGGGCGCCACTCGTATCATTTTATTTTAACAGAATGATTAATTTCGTTAATTAAATTCCATCCATCAACAAACGTAGCCATTTGTTTCTTCTGTCAAGTACTTAAAAACTATTTTAATCCCAAGTATGCCCACAAACTTATTTTGGCAAACCCGAGGAGTTTACTTTGATTAAATAAATGTTCGAGAGAGCTAAATTCAAAAGATATGAGTAAACACCTCTCCCTCAACTTTCTCAACTTTCTCTACTTTTCTTTTTCTCTAAAAGAATTTCTGGAGAAACTCTCTGTGTTCTAAAGTTTTTCCTGCACCAAGAAACCCTTGAATACAACAAAAGAAAGACAAAAGAAAGCAGTTGGTCCACATCCACAAACAATGCCTATATAGTGGTAATGAAGTATCTTTATTTACAAACACTTAACTTTAGTCAACCTGCTACTGTGCGGTTGCCTCAAAAAAGGCTTTAAAAGAAAAGCTAAGCTATGCAGGAGTTTATCTAAGGCGCTCCGTTTTTTTCTTCCTCTTCAAAGAAAAACGACAATAATAGAATGGAAAGGAGGAAAGGCGTGATTGACCGGCTCTTGAGGAAAGTTACTGAGAAACAGGGTGTCCAAAAAGTAAACACTCGGGTGTAGGGTAGAAACAAGCAATAACCATAGACATGGCTTTCACACTCCACATTCGATTGAGTGGATTTCCTTGTTATATTGTAGCCTAATTGACCCTTAACCTTTTTTGTATTGGTGGAAGGCAGAAGATCATCCCGTTTTTAACAACACCTGTAAAGAATTTAGGTAAAATGTGATGTCCTAATGAAACCAATGGCTAGTCGAGCGTTGTACTTTGGTTTTTAGCGATTACCTCGATGACTGGTGCGTTTAAGCAAATTAATGTATTCCTTGATTTTCAAATTTTGTTGACCGCTGGATGTCATACGTCAATTGCAGGGTGAGTTCTTAAACTTTCACTACACTTCAGCTTTTGTGACACCCTGGGTAAGTAGACGGCAGACGGTATCTTTGGCCTCGCTGTCGGATGTTTGTAAAAGTATTACTATTATATTGGCGGGCGATAAAAAATACTGCTGCCGGTACCGGTACGCATATCGCCTTACAGTTACTACTAAAGCTACACTTCATTCCCTGAGTACATATTGAGTATTCAGGTGAGGCGGTTTAATTTTCTAACTTGAAGCTTTGAGTCAACAAAAGAAAAGTAAAGTCAGGCGTGCGGGGAAGGCTGGCAAATGTGGTGAAAAATAAAGAACAACCCGCCCAACTGACAGACCCACTCTCTCTTCACAAACAAAAAGTCAATTAAAAAGATTGAAAAGAAATTTAACTCTGCTAGTGCACTGTACAGGACAGACCAGAATATTATTATTATAGCTAGTGACGAGTACGTTTGACGTACATTATAGTTCTCAGGTTTTTCTCATTTATACGCTCCTGAGATGTGATGGACTGGATTGGTGATCCTGAGACACTGTCAATAAAAAGAAATGGATTGGTAATGCAAGGAAGCGACTTTTCAAGTAAAAAATGCATGTACAAAAGTAAGAGTTTACAACTTTACTATTCGTCTCCCATTCAAAGTTTTGGCTAACTGCTAGCAGCATTGAACCATCCTAAAGAAATTTAAGATTTTTAAGACTGCAACCTCAACAAAATGAAATACTTAATTTTGAACACCGAAATAAGTAAGATTAAGAGACCAGAAAAATGTTTGCTTGTCCAGCAAACCTTTCCTATTAGTTAGTCGGGGGCTATCCTGAAAGTAATGCGCTTTTGTACGAAGCGACATTCCAAGAATTCAATAACAATAATTAATGTCCGACTTTTCCTTCTCTGGGGGGTGAAGGGTCACCTTCACTTAATCCCACTTTCTCTTCAAGAAGACAACAATTCGGTTCATTCAGCTATTAACACATTTAGTGGTAAGTGCTAATAATTGTATGGAAGTTAAAGTTCTTGTTGCGCTACTCTCAGGACATCCCTTGTATGCGTCTATGTCCGCACGAAAATGTCTTCCGCATTTTGAAAATATGCTCGTAACCAAGTTAAGAGGTTTTGCTTACCAGACAGTTTTCTGTAATTTCTAATTCGCATAAAACCTTTGGTTCTGACGCTTTGATATGAAGTTTCGGTTCAGTGCTTGACTTAATTTAACTTGATTGCTTTTATTCAAAAGTAGAAAATATTCATAATGCAAAGTGCAATGCGAGGCAAGTCTGAATACTTCGATATCTAATCATGTCATCGTATGCAGACATGGAAGGGCAGATCATACGAGTTATTTTTTAAATTAAACTCTTGGCTGGTTTAATTTATTAAGATGGATTGACGCAGAGAATCAAGTAAGGAAGTTATAAAAGGAAGTCTTTTGTTATTTAGAAATATTTAAAAATGAAGAAACCCCGGAGGTTTATGCAATCGGTTTACCAGAGAATGAACTAAATTAAGGTTCCAATTAACCAAATCTTTTATCTTTTTATTATTATTTTTTCTTTTTATATTTTATCTTTTTCTCACATATGGACACTTTTGTAAATGTTTTTGATAAACAAGCACATTCTAATTGCTGCGATATGTAATCTTAATTTACGAAGTACAGTACCCATGCTTTTCACAATCGTGATTTTGGTATTGTGATGTTGGTACTAGATGAAAAGTTAAATATGTACAACACCCAGTGCGGAAAATTGAATTTGTCTATACGTGTGTTCAATCCTAGTCTGACACCGTCCGTGAGTTTTGTCAGTTGGAACCTGTAAACCAGATTTGGCCAGTAGGCCGGTACTCTTTCAGATGATCCGATGCTCAAAAAAAGTTCCGAAACCCTGGTGGTGTTGGTGTGCAGAAGTTGGTGCCTATGTAATTGGATTTGACGGGCAGACGTGAACATAATATTAGGTTTGATTTGGTTTATGGACTACGGTGTGGTTTGCTGACCACATCTGAAATGAAATGAAAACTTGACCAGTCCAGTAGTCAAATGAGTTTATAACACAAACTTCGGATGTTTTCTCCTTCCTTATGATATAGAACTGTATACTGAAACCTTGGAACGGCTGCCAAGTCAAGTCATCCAGATTGCCTTTTCATATTTTTTATTTCACACCGACATGGTATATCGAAGCCGGGCAGTGCCAGTTCTAGAAATTTCTGGTGCATGGAACGAATTACTACGAGAGGATGAATGGACGCCATGAAATTGTTTGGGATTCAGAGATTTTGATGTATAAAAACGAAATCCCATCGTAACTTAGTTGAAAAGAGTTTGTCACTGTGATTGTCTGGAAAATTTCAGTTAGCCTTTTTGTCAAGGTAAGTGCAGCGATCAGAAATTGTATACCGAAGAACTTCTGATAGAGCCCCGGGGCTGTATTTGCAAAATCTGTCTCTGGGTCAGTCGCTTTCTCAACTTTCTTCATGTGCATGGAGAAAGTAGGGAAAGGTACCCGGGTTGTGATGGAGACGGGGTTCAATTAGAGGCCGGGCTTTACCAGAAGTTCTCCGGTAATTATGAACGGAATAATCCTGAGTTTCTGTTGTAATCTTTCGATGTCTAGATTTCTCGTATCTAAAGGACAGGGATTCAAGACGTCAGATGAATGAAGGGAAGGCGTGTGTTAAATCAGGAAGGAATCCAGGGTGGACCAAAATTTATCCCGGGGTGTGCCCTGACTCAGTTGGCCCATTTCTAGAAACGCTACTGAAGCCGGGAAAATAAAATTTGTCGGATCGTCTTGTATGTATATACCTAGAAAAATCCTTTACTTTATGCCTTCCGTTGGAAGACTCGATTTAGGGCAGAAGAAGTGGAAGATGATTTCGTAAAGTATTGATCGAAATGTTGGAAATCAACTTTTCAAGGGGGGATGCGATGTGTGATGTGAACGGACTTGAGTGATGAGGAGATTTGCATGAAAGGTAATAGGAGAGCTTACTAAGACCTTAGACAGCTACGGTTCTAGTCTTGGAAGGGTGTTTCAATTTAATCCTAATGTATTACCTTTAAGACATCAAACATTCAAAGTACCAGTAGTTCCTACCTACTAACTTTAAAAAGATATGTGCTATAAAAAATGAAAAGCGTCTTTCTCAATTGATTTTCCGACAAGGTGCAAAATATATAAAGTGGACCAGTGTGAATCAGACAAGGCAATAAAATTTGCATGTGAAGGGTTCCTTATACATGTAACCTTTAGACTTCTCTCTTCCCAATCTTCCCGCCTACTCTTCTGCGAGTACTATTTGAAACATAACATGCATTTTAGTGCCGTCCGCAAATACCAAACGGAATTCACGAAGTCGTACCGCAACCCAGTTTCCCGTGGATTGGATCATGCTTCAACGGAACATGGATTTCCATGGACTCAATTCAGTTTCTGAATTCCATTGGCTACAAATCTATAGGTGTCCGAAATGCATAATGAGAACCGGAATGTTATGTAACGCTGTAATCTTCAGTTTTTGAGTTTTTCCAACTTGAAGAGCGGGACATTCCTGTCTTTCGCCACGATTTCGGGAATGAATAGCTCTGTGCAAGGAGAAATGTGGAAAGGTTTAATTATCTTATCAGATGGTTATACATCTGCCAGATTGTTAAAAATTCCGAATTAGTATATGTGACTGCGCAGTAATTACTATTATTACCGATGTCTCTAGTTCATTAGACGTAGTCCTGACGAAGTCAAACTTTTGGTTATAAGTTCTAAAATTAGAGCCCATGTACGAGTGTACAGGCCAAAGTTATAATAAGCAGCTCATATTTGACATAGACGTACATATAAATCTAGTTTCGAATAAAACTGACTATGTCTAGGTGCATGTGTCCGAAGTGTGTCCTTCTGTCACTCGATCATATTTTGGGAAAGATAATCCTAAAAAATCATTCTGTGGACGAGCATTCCCTCATGATTTTCCAAAAGAGTCCCAAGACTGAATAGACTCGTTGGACGAGATGGTCATATAAAATAGTCTGACCACGACCGAATCTTCTGTATGCCTAACGAGCAGGCTTTGAGATATCATTCCAGTGCATTGGTATGTGGATTGAAAAGTTGACATTCGTGGAGACGACTAACAATGGTCCTCGTATTTTGACACGTGTCGTTTCCCATGTCATCTCTCTTGTCGACTACACATAGGCTTTCAAAGAATCCATCTCTCCATTGATAAGCTGAGAAGAACACCTTGTCTGCATACTTAATGCCATTTCCAAATGCATGGAAACCTCTGAAACCAAGTTGTGTAAGCCGCATTTTGACAAGGAAAGAAACTTTGAAATTCTCTCAGATGTAGGATTAAACATATGTACGTACATTCCAAAGAAGAATTTATGTTTGCCTACATTTCTCAATATCTCATTTCATCTTTCCATAATAATAATAATGCCTACTTCACCGTCAACCGCCGACCGCACGTCCATCCATGAGCTCCAATTTTACCAATTGGGAAAACTTGGACGATTTTTTGTAGACGTGGTCAAGAGAATAACCAATGTTTTCTTTTTTCTAAGACCGTATGTATTTGTATGTCCCGAAGCGGATGCCCTACCTAGTACCAAATAATTTTTATTCTGGATGCATTCCATTTAAGTAATATAACATATGTATATCGAGATTTTGAAGGAAGATATTTTTGTGCTGAACTTAGAATAAAGGTCACGAAAATCGACTTTGTGTCGTCGACAGACTAAAATATGAAATGAAAAAGATGGTGTCAGCCAGATTTCCCATTCTTGTTCCTGCGAACCAAATTATTCGGAGCATTTTAAAACTATAATCAGGGGGCTCAAGAATATCTGAATAGAAGATTGAAGATGGCTTATTTCTGTAACTTTCTCAGTGCTTATTTCTGCAGTGTCGACCAAATTTCAAGCTAGAATGAACATGTTAACCAACCAAGCGATCTTAACTCAAGTTCTAAAGAATCGCTGCAACATGTAAATTATTCCGAACCGGGAACCTGAGAAATATTCTCATTCCTTCATTATTTGCTACGTTCAAATCGGATTGGAGTGAATTTAAAATACTAATTATTTGGCATTCGAACTTTTAAAGGTATGGCCTCCTCAAACATCATCGTTTGTTTTTCATAGATCAAGTGTTAGTGTTCCATATGATCTAGAGAAACAATTCTTATATTAGCAGAGTATACTCGCTTGTAAAAACTAAATCATCTCTCATGTCTACCCAAGGGATTGAGATATTCACCATAGTAAAGTGACAAGTACTACCTCTATCGCTAAAATACGGCGGACTTACTGGAAATATTAACATTATCAGGTACGAGGACGTCTTTTAAGGTAAGGTTTACTGGAAAATTCAAGAAACGGACCCCAGAGAGGGTTTTATGTTATGGACATTAGAATGAAGAATAGGATTGTACGACCCGACCCGGATCGGTTCGGAGACAAGTTTAAAATACTGAAGGGCTGAAATATCACGAAAGATAAGAATTTATAACACATTCTAGAAGAGTGAAAGAATGTTTGCGTTGAGTCATAGTGCCGGGTTGGCCAAAGTTACATTGCGTTACATCGGAGAAAGCATGAAGTAAGAACTTTCCATTTCTAGACTTTCTTTGGGAAGGAATAAGTGGAAACTTGGAAGGAAAACTATTGAGTGTCTGTTGAGTTAAGTTTCAAATGGTCACTTGGGGATTAGTGTTGTTCTCTCTCGCACGTTTGTGTGTCCACAGGGATTAATTTTCTCTATCAAGTCCGTCAGAATTTCTATCCACATCTCTATCCTTCTTGGGCTCAACTCAACTCCTCCATTCTACAGTCACTAAATGTTTCCTCATAGCTCAGAGTCACGAGCTCAAAAAGAGTAGTCAGCTGTAGCAGCAGTTGCTAAAAAAATAGAAGTCGGGCTCCGGTGACACTTAAAGTCTTCACTAAATGGAGTAGAACTGAAACTGTACTGGAACTAGTTGTTTGGACTGTCTATACATCCATGTACAAATAGACACAACTTTCACTCACAAGGAACAATGCTTGATTGTAAAATCATAAACAATCTAATAGGAAGCAAAAACATATCGATTGAACGGTCCAACATAGTATTATATATTTCTTGGTTTCTGTCCGTGGGATCAAAAATTCAGCTTATCGAATACTCTACCAACAATATCCATGGGCCAATGATTCTATCTGTCTGTCCCAACGTCCTTCCTCTCACGATAAACCGGTCTTTGTTAGCAAAATGGAAATGTGCTTCTTTCTCTTTTGCTTGTCTAGATAAATCGACATGGTTTGTTCTCGAACTGGTTTCTATACAGTCTAGTCGATGAAGACTACTTGGACCAACACGCATCCTAAACAATTTTTGGAGGTGGGCTTCCTTTCGAATTTTCTTGGTGTTACTCGTAAGCAACTCGTTTGATTCACCTAACTGTTCGAGCACTTCAGTTTTACACTCGAATAGTCTTCGTTGTCAGAGGTTAGTTCGACAGGGCTTTCGGTATTTAGACTTAGGGAGTGACCTGATGCGGCGTATCTTGTAAATTAATGCGACGTAAATCCGCTAAATAAGGTAGTTCTTAACAAGAATTTAATTCAATTCAAGGCGGAACAATAATTGTCATTCCTCAACTTCTCATTAACAGTTTAGCTACGATTTATTTATCTTTATTCAAGGTATTCAAGGGAACATGCAAGTGTCTGAGTATTCCAAGCAAGAATCTAGTTTCACAAAGTTAGAGAATATCTCTTGAGGATATTTGACAGTTCTTAATTCCGCTCAATGCTGAATTGAATTTTAGAAAGTGTTGCGGAGGTTAATCAGTCTTGTCAGCGTGTCTTTAGACATGAATTGAGCTACGATAGTGGGAAATACAGATTTAACGTATTACCGCTGAGGGTAAAATATTTTTAAGTAATACTAATCGAAGTAAAAAAATTTGGAATTAACAAAAACCATATTTCTAGTAGAGGCTTACATTTTTTCAAAGTACTTTCAAAGTAAACCCCGTAAAGCGAAAAGAGGGCGAAAGAGCGATACCATCAACAATTACATGTCAGTCGAATGCCGCCTATAGTCAAAGGAACCCTCTTACGGTCGAACGAACCTTGGGTGACACTGCTACAAGCATCGAAGGAACCGTGTGTGACGCCTCCACTTGTGGTCAAAAAAACCGTCCGTCCGGTATTCCGGTGTTTTTACTGGTATTTCGGTACTACCAAATACCGGTTTCTACCAAAAATACCGGTATTTTCGGTGTATTTTTAACTAAAATACCGGTATTGCTCCTTCAATACCGGTAGTACTACCAATATTTTCAATTATTTCAAATACCGGTTTCGGTACTACCGAAATTTTTAAACTTTTCGAATACCGGTATCGATACTACCGGGTTTTTAATTTTTTTCATATACCGGTTTCGGTACTACCGAATACCGGTTTCTACCGAAAATACCGGTTTCTGAATACCGGTATTGGATTCACTAGTCCTTTCGCAATAAGAAAGTAATAAATCGCCGGGCATTCAAAATTATGCGTTGAATCGAAAATTTCGTTACTTGGAAGTAAGTTAAATCCGAAGTTTTTAATACAGGAAAGATAGAAATCTGCCATGCATTTCTGAACCGAGGGTTTGTTAATTTGGACGACGAGAGATGGGCCGTAATTTTGTATTCCTATTCACGAATTCACAGTTTCCGAGGAACAAAGATCGGCAGATGTAATCTTTTAAAATCCTGCCAACATTGGCTCAATTGAAATTGGTTGAATTACTTGTTTCATAATTAATTCACTTTCCATAAACTTTTAATGCTTGTATCTAAAAGAGAATTTAGTTCCACGGAGTATTACGTAGTTGGAGTGTTAGAGCTGGGCCTAATGAGGGAGGAGAGCACAGAATGAGAATTTATTTGCTAGGGTTCGACACCCGACCTATGATTCGAAAATGCTGTAACACTTTCACCAGGAAAAGTAGTCGCGAAAGTTGTACGAAAGCAGATAGAAAGCTCAAGCACCTAAATAAATTTGTGCCAGGTTGCGTGAGAAAGTTGGTTGAGCCTTCGCCCATGGAATAGAAGATAGGAATAAGAGGAAAACCACGGAATACTAGAGCTAGGGTTTGAGAGAAATATTTGGATGAGGACACGAGCTTAAGTATAGGTTTAGTGTCATGTAATTTCGATTTGAAACTGTAATTGACCATGGGATTAGTAGTTGCGTGGTCGGTTCAGGTTGAACTGAGAGAGCTTAGCCCACAAAATCCGCCTTGGTATGGTCGGAGCGTGTGTAATGTTCCTCCCTCGAGCATTATTATCATTGACACTCAAATCATCTTCGACCACTTTCTCCCCTTTAACCAACAACGTTATATCTACTCGTCCAACCGACCAAAACCAATCTCTCCAATTTTATATTATTTCATAAACTCAACTCAACTACATTTTCCTCTCTAGATTCCTTAATGGTAGATTTTCGTTCCGAATTCCGATTCCTTATGTGAGCATTAAACATTATTCGGAGCAGTCCTGAGTATATAGCCTAGCCCTACCGTTACGTTATCTTACCTTGGCAATACTTGCTATTCATTTACTAACGATCCCATTATTCTGCATCTGGTTGTGATTAAATTGATTGGAATGAGAAATTCAATCGAATATGAAATAATTCTGGAAGGTACGCAAGGAGTATTTGGCAGTAGTCGAAGCTTATGAATCTACCCGAAATTTTATTGTGTACTAAAGGTTGTCTGAGAACTCGTGGACATGCGGGGTAGCGCAGCCCGCTACTAGCGTACCAGTTTTCACGGAGAAAATACATTGAAAATTTTGCCGACACCGACACTCAGATAAAACTAGCAAAGACAGGAGTCGAACCAACCTGGGCTTGCAGTCCGTCAGGAGAAAGTCGGTAGAAAGCAACTGCCTGCCTGCCTCACATTTCCCCAAAATTCTAAATTTTCAACAAAATTGACAATTTTGAACAATATTTGCGTGGTACTACAAATTATGTGCTTCATCGTTCCCTCCAAAATAAAACAATGACATTGTCAATGTCGAATCGTTCCAGTTGTTGTAATTCTAGTACTTTACAAATATCAAGTTTTTGGGTCATAGTGCGTTGTTCTTGTTCTTAGTGCTAGGCAACTATAACAAGACAAATTCTAACGCAAATTAATTGTTGTTCAACTGATTGATTAAAATGTGAGTGAGAGCATAAAACAATCATGTGACCACACATTCCGCATACGAATTTGACCGTTGACCCAAGCCAAGTAAGGGAACTAAGAAATGTCAATTTGATTTATTGTCTATCCATTTTTCTTATTTTTACTAAAATCTATACAGCTGTTTTATTTGTCCTTGGCTTTTCGAGTGTTATCTCATATTTGTGGTGACTTGACATGACATACTCCACTTCTGTGTCACTCTAGTTTGAAGCAGCAGTAGCTGTCCCGTTATTTCTGTTATTCCTACTACTAATCCTTCGTGCATGTGCTACTGTGTTCTATGCTGTGGTTTTGGTCCGTATGCATAAATCAAGACATTTTCTCCTTTTTCGGGAAATGCACTCATTTTCCCATCCACTACGACGATAATTTAGTTGGGTTTTTGGTGGTTGACTAGCTTTCTCCTGTCCGTTTTCTCTTTGACTACAAGGAAACTACTTTCCATGGAAATTCTAACTTGAAAAGTCAACCAACAAATCATAAGTTTGTCCAAGTAAGACAGATTTGTTTGAAGACAATATTGGCGGCTCACTGCTAGAAGAAACATTCGAAAGATTCCAACCTTGTCAGAGAGTATATATTCTGCTAAGAACGAAGTATCGATGATGAGGAAACCAAACAATAATTCTACATGCCGGCGAGACCCTCATACTCAAGAAGTGGACACAATAAATGAATCCTGGCCATTATTCGCCTGATCCGAGTTTTCTATGAAAAATAGTTTCCTTGTAAACCAAACAACTAAAAGCTATCCGGTCAGAACTAGTTGCGTGCCGTACCCCTTCCCGTCTGAGTTGTCTTCTGTTGAGAAAGACTATGATTATCTATGAGAACTTCCCTTTCTCTACAAATGGAATTCTGTTCTACGTATTCTATCAAATTTATTGTATACCGTCGAAGCATACAGTAGTAGGAGTAGTAGGATTTATATAATATTATTATATATCTGCATCACATGTCTGGTTCTTATGTTCCAGTCCGGTCCGGTCCGGTGAAATGAAATGTAATGTTGTGTAATGTTTTATCCGATAAGGAAGCACTTTGGGGAAAAGGGTCATCATACATAGTCTGAGTTCAAACAATTCGCCCGGGAAATGTGTGTACAGTACAGTACAAGACCACACACATTTATATCTTTGTCTTTGTGGTGGACAACGACGAAGGAGTAAAGAGTAGACACTACACAATGTGTTCCATTTTATTCACGGGTTTTGTCTTACCCGGGTACCAGGATAGGCAAGCGGTTGGTTCGTTGGTGAGGCTTTGTGGTTAGTTGAGTTACGTTTTCAAATGTATTTGTGTCGTCGTTGAGCGCCGACAATGCATTAATAGTGATGAGAGACCCCACCGTAGACAGTCCAGCAGTGGTTCGCATTCTCTCGTGAGAATAAACAGAACCGGTGAACAGTGGACTAATGAATGGTAGTAGAGGGTCATTTATATACTTTTGCTTCCCTAGGTCGAATTTAGATTTTGAGATATACATTTTGTTGCGAATTTGTGGTAGATTGCACAGCAGTTGGCCCTATGAATGCGAGAAGCTGGGTGGTACGCATAATACGAAAAATACTAGGTCTTGTTCATTTCATTTTATTATGATTCAAAGATTAAGACCGTTACACTAGTAGGGAGATTTGAGGGATAAGACTCCCATAAGACTCTAAGAATATCTAAATTTATCTGAAAATCTCGTATTGGGACGCACAGTTTATGAGCCACACCGTATAACCGTAAGTATGTAGAAATGCCCGGTTCAATGTCGACGGTTTTAGATTCTCAGTTTTCTTCGCAGGATTAACGCCTTAGAAATGCCGGAGTCTTTGCATCGGATGGTTGGAAATGGAATGATAAGCATGTGTGAAGACTAAAGGCGTAAAATTGGGTGAAAGTCGTTCTCGCATTACCCCGTCTTCTGTCGTCGTTTTCTTCTTATCCGTGTGTCTTCTCATAGGATTAAGGAGTGAGTGGAGCGAAGAATTGGATGCGGATCGCATGCATGGCCAGGCCATAAGCTTTTGGTTGTATTTTCTTATTGGTTTTTTTCCTCAAACGGAGAAATGCAATACTACTTCTACCGCCAGTTCGTTCGTGGTATTTTCTCTCCAGATAAGATTGGTTGGATGGCTGACTCTGTGGTAGTCAGTCACTCATGTTAGGATTTGAATGTTTGAAATAAGATGATCGAACCTTCAGATGTGACTTGAATCTCTGAGGAATAGAACGAAGGAAAGATCAGTTATATAACCCATCCATGGCACAGAGAAAGCAAAAAGCCAAAACAAGAGTTGGTAAAATCTGTTTTTCTCATATTTCATTTCAAGTCGCCTGACTTGTAAGCTTAGATTTTCTCCTCTGATTTTCCTAACTACCGCATAGAAGCTACAAACTATCACCACCCGTCCCGTTTGCTGGTTGACAGTTCATTTTGATACAGAACGAGAATTTAACCGAAGTATTACTCGATTACGACTCCAACTTAAAAACTTCTTATCCACTCTTTGTTTGTCTGTTTCGTTAGTTCTATTACTTGTTCAAAAATGTATTCAAACGTACATTGGATTGTTGGTGTGCGGTTAGAATGGCGAAAGTGAAGTTGGCAATATTGGCGAAAGTGAACTTGGCAAATCCAATATTTTTGGAGGAGTAAAGTTGGAAAACTCTTTTTTTTTTGGTGAAGTGAAGTTGGCAAATTCTTTTTTTCGGGAGAAGTGAAGTTGTCAAAATTTGAATTTATCCTAATTACATATTCTAATCTGCTTCATCATCATTCCTCCCTTGCCTTTACTCCATTTACTTCAGTTCTCTCTTGCTCTTGTCAAAACTCAGTCCTGTCGGATTGTTACGTGAAGTATTTGGGATAGGGTAAGGGAAAATTGACATTTAAACTTGCCAATCTGGGTTACACCTACACAGAAAGGAGTACTAAGAAGGGTGTTTAATACTACTATTGCGATCAACGAGTCGTGGTCAAGAATTCTCGCATCCCGATGACATTTGGATTGTTTGGAAAATGAAGCCCTCGCTACAATCAGAGTATCTGGCGTAAAGCCCAAGTTTTGGGATTTCAACAGCGATACAGAACAGAGATGAATTTTGGTAGTTCTGTGAAATTATTTGCAGCTGTTTTTCCAACTTCACTTTGACAGTTTTTTTGAATTTTCCAACTTCACTTTGATGGGTTTTTTTTTAATTTGCCAACTTCACTTCGGGGGTCAAAACTGAAGTGAAGTTGACCAAAAAATAAATTTTCCAACTTCACTTTCCCAGTCTAACATGGATTCATTTACTGATACATAACGTGGTAGTACTTACGTTGAACTTGAGTGAGTAGGCACGCCACCAAGCAAGAACAACAGTTATAAGTATGACAGGAATGGGTATGGAAACTGACTCATTCACCCAAATTTAGATTTGTTTGATTCAAATGTGAATCGAATCAACAAGGTACATCCGAATATTCGGCCTTCGCTACTCGCTCTCCGACGACCTAATACAATAAACTAACTTACAAATATTAATAATAAGGATAGATATTCAGATAGGTATGAATGTACTGACCGAAGAGCCAAAGCCCGTATCGGCTATGTTTTTCGGTAGAGACAAAATTATTATTAAAGAAATTCATGATACAAAAACGTTCAATAGGTTATACGCATGGAGAAATCCAATTCCTAAGGGAAGGGAGTCTTGGTTTGACAGGGTGTTACAGGACGGTATATTTTTGCAGTTCAAGTTGTACACTTCTTGGGCATTACAAATACAGATCGAAGGGCTAACGAGAAAATAATGATGGGTAAAAACTCTCAACAAGGAATGCGGAATATGTCGCGTCGTAACTCGTAAGCGGAATCCAAGTTTGATTGGAGTCACGGAGGGGGGATATGACTATTCCTGAATTCTACTCTTGTCTTAGAAAGTTTTTCTTTTAACTTTTGTTTTGAGAGTAATTTCTTTTGCACGAGTTCAAAAGGTTGATACACTTGTCCGTTTGGGCGAAACTAGTATGTCCGTGCAATTGTTTATGACCAGTCTTACTATTTCTTAGGGCTGTGGCAGATTCGTGTATTTCGAATGATTGTTTAGCTTTATTCAGTTTTATGAGGATTAAACTGTTCTAAACTGTTTAATGAAGACACCCGAAATCTAAAATCATTGCTGATTTGCGAAAATTCAGACCGTTTGTCATTACTTACGCATTAACTCTAGCTTATTCGATTCCCCACTTCTTCGTGATATCGGTATCACTGTACTATAGAGGTTGCTGGCTCTGAATACTATGCTCGATGACCTGTAGGAGTTCGGATTCCGGTTCCAGGAACTAGAATTCTAAGAGAACACGGAAGCCTTACTACCGTACACATTAGTTCCAGGAATTTCTTTCATGTGTTTTAGCAGCAGGGAGAAAATAAAAAATCAAACCCCGTCTTTAATGACGATCGACCGATGGTAAGCGTAATTGGAGTTATTGAGCCCCATTTCCTCCTTCTAAGAAACAGGCTACTAGACTAATCCTTTTATAAAGGCCAAATGAAAATTTGTCAAGAAAATTGACTTTACCTCAACACCAGCGAATCAGTCTTGCTCTGGGTTTGTAATGATTATAATACTTAATAAAACAACTGTATCAAATCAAAGTATATGCAATGCACCATTAAAGTCATGCAATGAGGCAATATTTCTTAGAATCGCTAAGTAAATGCATCAAAGTCAAAAAGGGAGGACTCTCCAACATTGAGCATGCCATCATGAAACGATATAGTGGAAGGAGTATTAGCATTAGGAGGAGATATCTCTCCAACACTAATCTTTAAATGGATATTCAGGATGCGAATGTCCTCGGACACGCCTCCGTGTTAGACGTGTGAGTTAAGTTTTTCTGACCCGAACCCATCCGGACATTAAATTTTCTGGCCCGATCCGATCCGGCCAGACCTTATAATTCAGATCGAAAATCCGGATGAATGAATATTCTCCGGAGAAGTCACTCCAGAGGCCCAAACTCCATCGACCCAGAAATCCGAGATCTCTGATCTGATCTGATCTGAACAGGTACCGTACGAACTCTTTGTTGTTGGCAAAAAGGTCCGAATGTTGACAACAGTTTTCTGAAATTCTTGACCTGAATAAAAGAACTTAACTAACTAACAGCCAGTCGTGCAAAGAATTTGGAAGTCGGCTGACCAGGAATTGTATCAGGGACCTGACCCATTAAAGCCTGGAACTCACTATTCTAAGCTGTATCGCCTCCCCGTTATAATGAGTTTGAGACAAAGAGAGGTTTTCTGACTACGATAGACTCCTTCAATAGACCGAACGGAGAGCTAACTCATTGTATACGAAAAATACGGGACCATACCATATTTCATCTATGCCTTTGGCGAATGATTGTCAACTAATGAGAGTATTTTGCCGAAAATCGACTTAAAATTTCTTTCTAGCATTTTGTTAATGTTGTAGACGTCTTTCGTCTTTGCTTTCTTATCATCCCGTGATACTCCCTCTTCAGTAACGTTCAGGGTCGACAGAGCAGTGGTGCGTGAACTACCTTCAAGATTCGATTTTCAATCGACGTTGTATGAAAGGATACAAAATATTTCAACTATTTTGACCCATACAAAAGAATTATCAGGCGTGCCTTTTGTAGAAAATATAAAAGTTAAAGAATAAGAAAGGTATGCATATGTTATTAAACATGTGACAGCGACAGCGTGCTTGAGTTGTATATAATGTAATTGGAAATGTTGCACCTCACTTGGGAAAGGAAAAGTGTTTTCCTTATATTTCTCTCTCAGAAAATTTACATTCCAGTTCCTGTCTACCCTGGGTTTTATAAGTTTTGACTTTGACTTTATGTACGTCCTCAGTGCAGCAAAAGATGGAGAAATGTCTAACACACTTAACATGGCAGAGATATTTTCAGCCTTCCTTTTCTTCTCAGACGGAATTTGAGGGCATCTCGGACGATACATAATACACCATTCCAGGTATCCTGTCATTTTCAAGAAGCAATGTACCGAAAGTACAGACGAAAATGAAAGAATATCGAATTCACGGATGATGTCCTAACATTGTTGTCAAATTGGGTTCAAGTATAATTTTTAAGGTGAAGCACGTAATTTTCCCGTTACGATGCTGCAAAAACTACGGCTAACTTACGAGACAGATAAACTTAGCTAGCTGGAGCATGCGATTCTGAAGGGAAACAATTTCGAAAATTCAAGAGATGTCTATTTTTGAGGATTACATGAATTTAAAGAAAAATACTGTTTAACCCTTGGAAGATACAAGGCTTGTGAACTAGCCTTACTTTAATGTGGTCTGTGGATGAATTTTTTAACAAAACTGCGAATTGTTTCCCTTCATAAAGTATCTGTGTGCATGAATTAAGAGGCACTTTCTCCAGAATTTATCTCCAGCGTTTTGGTTCATAACGGGAAATTTCAAAATGGTAATGCCTATCAATGTATTGACTGGACAACGAATGTCAACAAAGTTTGAAAAGGAGGTTCAAACATTTACAGGACGAAAAAGATTTGTACGTATGTTCGGACAAAGATGATGGTACGGAATTGGCTGAAACACCCTCTGATTTCTGATTCGGAACACTTCACTACACCTTAAGAAACAGTTACAGTGTCTCCGTGAAAAATAAGCAACGCAAAGTCTATTTAAACTTAATCACCAGAATACCAATAAAATAAAACCCAAGCATTCTGTCTGTCTCTCCGACCGGTCATCAAATGTCTATACTGAAAGGGAAATTTCTGACGTCACAAAAATAACGAGTTGTTGGTTTTGACACGTCGGTCCGTTGACCGCCGGGTGTTGCAAAGTTATTATAAAACTATAATAATACAAATAAATTGAGCGTAACAACAATTTTGGAAACACCCAATCCTATATTTTTCGGAAATTAGCATAACAACTTTATGAGTGTCGATCTGTCGGTGAGGTCAGTAAGTTCTACTATTTATTGTTTTTGGACGTACATTAGCTCAAGTTTTCTAGTAGAATATATCTGTGAAGAATGATTAAAGTTAGATTGTACTCATCATTTATTTGTACATTTTCCATTTGCGTCATCACCTGTAGTATTGACTAGTACATTTTCAAGACGAGCAATTATTCTGAGTTAAATTTGGATGGACCGACCTGGCATCAACAGCAACATAGAGGAGCTCTTCTCAATTAATATACCTCGGATATTAATTACGCAAAATCGAGACATTTGTCTACTAATTTTCCCGTTTTGCCAACCGCTTTATCCTAAATGGCATTATTTGAGATGTTCTTTACTTTAACTGGCGTGGGTTTATGGGAGTATGGGACATGCCCTTATTGGACCATTTCTATAGTAATAGTACATAACCGACTTAATGAAATCACTGACTTCCCTTCTAGACATACGTTTTTTTTCTTCCTCGCCAGGATGTATACGTAAACTCGTTAGTGTTTTAAGAGTTCGGATTGAAGGATAACACGGGAGTAGCGCTGTCCGTGTCCCATAATCAGAATTTCAGAAACCACGGACGTAAAAGTGAAGAATCCCTTCACTTTTTATGAGGTTTTATGTGTCCTTGAAACTTTATTCTAAGATTGAGTGATAAATGATGAAAAATGTAGACAATCATAACAGAGTTAAGTAAAGGAAGTAATGTAATGAGACCAGTTCAAGCTAACTTGAACTGAATTTCATATAAGAGAAAAACCTTTGGCTTAGTTGAGTTTGGTTTGTATTGAGTCTGGTCTAAGCCTAACGTAGCGGAGATCCAGGGGATCAGAAACTCAGGCTTGTTTGTCTTTGTCATTTCAGGATTGATAACCTGGGCAGACATTAATTCAATAACTTTTACCCGTCAGACAGAGACGTTATATTATGTGTGCTTAATACATAAGAGTTTCGCAATGTTGAATGAGGTCATTTAATCGAGACGACAGACCGTTCGGATGTGTATGCAATAGGTACAACTCCATAAATGTTTCAAAACACGTCCAAACCAGACATTTTCAAACCTGTCTACAGGACGATTTTACAGAAACCTTATTATTGAACCATTTATCTTAGTTTCACGCTGATTTGAGAATTTAGAGGTTTCACTTTCGCTCTTCTCACATGCACATTTGGTGTGTCCTGATCTAAGACGATTCTTGGAGGCGATGCAGCGCAGTCGTATTTCATGACTTCACGGGTTCAGATTAATGATATGTCCAGGAATCTTTCTCAAATCTCTATCATCACATGTCGTTTTGGTATTATGCCGTATGTCTAACTCCGACTTAGACCGTGTATCATATATTTAGAAAATATTTCAGCAATAGTAGGTTGTATTACTTTCTAAATCTATGGATTTAGCCGATTCCATGTTTGAATTTAGAACTTGTGTGGGAGGTTCATTTTTTATTCACTATGGGGTGTCAGGATTAATGTACGGGCAATATCCTGTCTTGTCACGGCAATCGAAGCCCGAACCGAGCCGGTGTCCTTTCCTTATTATTTGTGTGAGGTATTCATATTTTCTTTAACGTATTCCTTACTTTCTCCGCACCAAATTCTCGAGTCATTTTTACCATGTGTTTGTGTAAATGTTGCTTCTGGCTTTCCAGTCAACCAAATCCCTTGTGAGTGAAGGCATTTCAGAGAAGATTATATATTCACATGTTTTGACATGCCACCGGCAATCCGATCGCATTTTATACTTTCCAATATTGTTTACTGAAATGTAGGCACAGGGTGGACCAGAGTCAATGAAAAAGAAATTCCATCAATTCATCATGAATAGAATGTTATTAATTCTGGTAGACTATAAACCCGCGTACATAACATACAACAGGATTGATGTAAATGTCCTCTTGGAGAAATGTAACCTTCTTACCGTGGTAGAGAGGAGGGAGTTATAACTTATCTTATTTGCTTTTCAAACATTAAAGTTTGGCTCCACAGTGCCACAAATTGGTGATTTCTTCAACTTTAGCACTAGTAGTAGAAAATTGCTTATCGTCCCTAGAAATAGAATCCGCTTCCCGGATTCAGCGGTCGAAATTCAATCGATTTTGTTATG
>JAQFYE010001868.1:0-20563 GCA_034694305.1 Protaphorura glebata | reverse complement strand
CAGTGGTACAGACCTCAATTCCGTTGAGAACCCAACTATTCGGTCAGTATTCGGTTACTATTCGTTCCATCCCTAATATTTATCCACTGGTCTTAATACTTGCTAAACGTTGAAAGTTAATTTGAACGATAACATACAGGTAACGGATAATTAAAAAAGGTTCCACACGTGACACTAATCCATATCCATAATACACGAATACATTTAAAATATGTATACATTCAATTCATCAATTCCGCGACACATGATAAAATAAAAATTATTTTTTTTGAATCGACCTTTTTCTCTTCAGATATGTCTCTGTATTAAGTTAAAAGGTACAACGACACATGCACATGATTGGCTAAGGAAGGAACTATATTTTATGTAATATATGTATTTTATGTCCGCCTTACTTTACGTCGAGGAGGATATTAAAGGTTTACTACATAATTTTATATCCCTACTGTAATTTAACAAAGACTTGTTACATGACGAAGATAGTCACACATACGATTATAATGCAAATAACATAATATAAATAAAAGAAGAGTCAGACGAGTCGGGTGCCAGGTAGGTTTACTCAAAACTGAAGGTAGTGTAATTTAAACCGAAGCGAAACGGGACTGTAAACAGGAACGAACGGATGAATATTTAGGGGTTCCTCACATCAATTTTCATTTCAACAAGAAAATACGTACACAACGCTTGGCTTTACTAGAATAAGTTTCCACGGGAAACAACAAATACGTTACGTAGGTGGAGAGTTAACATTTATCGTCGAGTTTTGAAACTGAAGTCGATTTTCATAGTACAATGAAATCTGTCCCGGGCTACCGGAAAAATAAGATGATCACGACATAGATACATCTAATTTAACATGGCAGGAGCGTATGCTCGATCCGACAACATAAGCCCGGTCGTATCAACCAGGTGGTCGCGGAGTCAGGTTTCACTGTAGTAGGCTACCGATTTTTATTGAAATGATATTCAACAATTAGTTTTAACACAAAAGTCTTTTTTGTTTCTGCGAAACAGACCGTATCCTTATTCTTTCCTCGTGGGAGGGGGGGGCAGAACATGAAACTAGATTACAACGCACCCCCTGGCCTTAGAATAGAATTAAATATTACATTACTTCAAGGGTCACCTCCTCAATTCAAGGGAAGGAATAATTGCATCAAAAATGCGAACAATAACCAAAGAAGACATCAAACAAAAATCCAATCCATGTGACTTATAAATGGACTAGAAAACATGACGAAAGCAATTTAAGGTAGGATAGGTAGATTTGCGTTATAGTTAATGATATTTGACCATGAGGAGAGGAAAAATTTCATATTCTCTCTCATTCTCATCCTCAATCATCCAAATCACATTTCTTTGGGAAAGGAAAACACGACAGAAACAGATGGAGGATTCCTCGCGCAGTATCATAATTAGTTTGTTGGATGAGAAGACGCACCAGAAGGTTTCTTTGTACGATGTATGTATGAATGTAATCTTAATCCTGCCATGGTATAGGTGAATACTTTATATTTTTTTTCCTCTCATGTGAATACCGGTAGAGTTATTTGTTGATGTTATTAGATGAAAAATATAGAGCGAAGGAGAGAGAAAAGAGAGGGGAAACATAACCCGACGGATAATTGGATGAACCTTCTTGCCTTGGATTCCATGGGCGTGAGATATAAGGAAATGAGACGAGACAGGTGAGACCTTGGGGTGCTAAGGAATTTTTTCTTGAGAGACTTCTTTAGAGCAACGTGATGGTGGTAATCTGGTGGTGGTCGACTTGGCGGTTGTGACACAATATATTACAATGGGAAATGGGAAAGCTCATCTTAGAGGGAGGATATTATAGGACACGAGAAAGGAAAATCAATGACTGATGCGAGGAAATGTCTTTTCCATGTGTGTATGTAGAGCTTCAAATCGATAAGAGAAATCAACTTTCTCGACTCGGAAGAGAACTTTCGGACTTCTTCTGCTGCTGAAATCCATCAGAGATATATCAATTATTCATTGTTCTTGGGTCTCCCCCAAAAACTTATGTAGGTAAAAATTGCGTAGCCGGGGATAGATAACCCAAACCGGCATAGCTGTGGCCTTTAACGCCACTTTGATGCATGAATTCGAAATCGAAATCCAATCTAAACCTTCACATATAAACTCACTTTCACTTTCCGACGAAATGGAAAACAACCTTTAGTCTCTGGTGGTGGTGGACAATCGAGAAGGAGATCTGGTGTAGGGGTATTATTCGGTCCAAAAACATTTAGATCACGATAACAATGTGTTTCAATCATCTGGAAAGGACAAGCAAAAGAAAACAACAAAAACATTTTAGGCCACATAATACTTTAACGTCCGTCGTCTAACTCTGACCTCACGCCAGCTCACTCAGCAAACAACTTTGATCGAAAAGAAAAAAAAATTACCTCAGTTTGCCAGGGAATAGAAACGGAGCCGGTGCTGAACTTTAAGTAGAATGTGTCATCACTAGCATCTAAATTCACTCCTTTCACGGTAGAAAACTGCTCAATGTCTAGCACATCTTTGGCATACACAGCATGAGGCTAAAGGAAAGTAGAATTAACTGTCAATATAAATACAGTACGGATTTCACAGTACGATCCTGAAGAAACTTTACAAAATACATGTGTAAGGAGAGGGGTCAATTAATATCCCGTTAATGTGACACCCAAATGAAAAGTCTGGGAAAATGTGTTATATATGATATCTGTATAACAGGGTGGTATCCTTAACCGGTAATATCGTTATTCTGTAAAAATCGCAGCATCAGAAAAATCTTATCCACAACATCCGACTAAGAAACTTAGTTCCAATTTCAGTATTTGTGCAAGAAATTGAGCAAAACATGGACGTGTCGTCTCCCAACATTATGCAAATAACAGCTTATAATCGGGACATTTTTTGACTCCACGATTCTGAAATCGTAGACTTATACAGAATCACTCATTAAGGTTGTTGCTCAACCCAGTCAGTATATTACTTTAAGAATACCGGAGCCTTGACATATTTGTTGTTTACGAGAAATCGATCCTGTGACGTTAGCACGAAAAGAAGGTTCTACTTTATAAATTACAAATAAAATTTCTCTACATATTAAAAAAGGAATTGACGAAACCTGAAGTATAAGTTTGAGAACTATTATTTAAAACCTAATTAAAATGAGTAAATTCTGCTCGAGTCAGCATGAATTGTGAAATGTGTGGCATTGTCTGCAAGTAGCATAAATTAGAAGTATCAGGTGAAGTGCGCAGTTTGAGTTCCCACAAACTTTCACCAACACACAAACTTACTTAATTCTACACGGACAAGTTCATTGTAAAGTTGGGAAGAATTCGTAGAATGAGTTGAAATAATTACGGTGTCCGTAACACTCTCTCACACCGTGATGAACATTTAAGCCGACATTAGAAGTAAATTTAATTGTTATGAGGTGGTAAAGTGAAGTGGGAATTTATTTACAAGGAATTGAAACTCGAAAACGGGGAATAGTATAATTGTGGAAGACTCACATCTGGAGCAAAAGGAGGATTAACGAGCCCGGCTTCAAGACGCTTCCAATTGAGTGACGAAAAGAATGCATGTTGCTTCACTTCACCAGCACCTCGTCTTCCCGAATTGCACCCGAGACGCTCCTTTGGGGATTTCCTTAATAGCTAGAAATGTATTAAAGAGATATTTTCATCAATCTACACTCACATCGCATCATATCATTAGAAGCTCATCTCTATCGGAACTAAATCCCATTCAAACTGTCAGGGAACTGTATTTCCGTGTCAAATCCAGGTTAGGTGGAAACATTTCACGGCGCTCCATAACCATAACATTTCAAATGCGATTACCTCATGTATGAAGAATTGTAGGAAAGCTAAAATTTCAGCTCCAGAATATAATTATCTCTTATCACCCCACACATAAACTAGTGAAACCTGCATTAAAGTACCAATTAAAGGAATGGCTCGTACGTTCTTAAGTAAAGAAAAAATACTTTGAATATACTAACGAAAGTCTCATCCTACCATAAAATTCGCAATATAGAACCGGTCTGTATTTCAAACAAAATTAAAGTTTGACCCACATTGTAATAATCCAAAGCAGGCATTTTCTGACTGCTTTCTACATAAACCCTAAACGGAAAAGCAGTGGTATTCCGCGTTCTAGCTGCTGTTTTATGGTATTCGTATTCATACTTTGGCCGTTTGAATATTGAATTGGCTAACCGCGGATTTGTGAGCTTGTGACTGATATTGAAGTTGTACCGAACATTCGGCTAGTCGATACGTATTAAGATTTCGTGATACTTAGTTATGAAACGAAATATTCGGATCCCGACGTTGCTGAAGCCAAATATTCGGCATTCCATAACCATTATTTAGTTAAACTATAACGGGATATGAATTTGGCATTCGAATAGTGTCCCTTGCAGTAGTAGTAGTCTGAGTAAGTTGGAGAAAGTCTAACCGATTGACACAAAAGCTTGGCTTCCTCTGAAAATCTGGATGAATATCTCTCCGCATCTTCTTTGACTCTTCGATCCACTTCTTCTCTCTTGACTTTCTCTTTCCGAGCCCGGAACGGAGCTGCACCTTCGATCATTTCATATATCAAGCATCCAAATCCAAACCAGTCCGGACCGAATGTGTACCTTTCATTATCTATCACTTCAGGGGCTATAATAAAAGGAGAGTTCAAACTAAAATGAAATAGGTCATAAAATTTCCTCACACAGCATCATCACCTTCATCCAATTCAATCCAGCCCCAAAAACTCTTATCGTAATCATTTCCAACAAACAAAAGCCAAACGTCTCTCTCTCGCACTCTCTTTCATTTCTACTTTCTCTAATCCACTCCAAAAACTAACATAAGCTTTTCTCCTTCCTACTTCCTACCCAATTTCTGTAATTTAAGCTTCAGCTAACAAATTACAACTCCCCTACACTAGGATTTAATTAAACTCAATTTTACAGTTACTCCTAGTCTCTTCCTCTCCTGTCTCTTGGGATTAGTTGGAGCAATCAAATCCAATCCAATCCAATCAAAATCAACAATTGGGAAATTAAATGGTAGAGTACAGGACTAACGTTATTGGATCCACCACAGTAAAATTCCATTACAAAACGACAGAGATGCTTTCTCATCTCACTGAGAAACTTGAGAGAAAAGACGAAATCCATCTAATCATGTGCATATATGAGAAAGAGAAATAGACGTGCGTGCGTGCATATATCAATCTTGTCTTACCCATATAACCAACAGTTCCAACACGTCCACGAACTGTTTCACCTTCTGGAACTTCAATTGCTAAACCCAAATCAGAGATTCGAACATGACCATGATCATCCAATAGAATATTTTCAGGTTTACAGTCTCGGTACACAATCCCAAAACTATGTAAATGATCTAGTCCACATAAAACCTATTCAATTCAAATAAGTTCCTTGATTAGTTTATCTGAACTCACGTATCCCGTAAAAGTTCAATTACGATTACTGCCCCGGGTATGCATTTCAACAAAGTGAAAGTGGAGACCGCAGATCAAACAAATCCAAATAAAAGCGTTGCCACATTTGTGTAAAACTTTGCGGAGTTGTAGATTGTGTATGACCTTTTCAATAATATTTGCAAATAGATTCTGCTAAAATATATACTGAGATGTGATGTGCTTCAGAATCCCCCGCCGACCTCCATCACTTAGTTTATAGAATAAAGAACTAATGGCGTCATTCCCAAAAATTTAAAATGCCGGATGGAAACCGTACAAATCATACGAGTGAGTCTATCATGCAAACTATTTGGACCTTTTCTTTTTGATTGATCTTTCTTGCACTGTTCAGGAGATCTAGGAATTTCAGCAAAATCTTACGAAACGTGTCTCCGTGTAAGGAGTGTGCAATATTCTTTGACCCGGGATTTATTAGGACTGTCTTTTCTATTTGCATAATGGAGAAAGTAGTGGCGTCTATGCGAGACCTCCAGGACTCAATTCCCCCGCGGATTACATGTTTTGTTTGAACTTTTACGGAAACTCAGTTTGGTGGGCAATAAAAATAAATAAAGAAAAGCAATATTTACCTCTGCACCATAGAACCTTGCCCGTTCTAAATCAAAGCCTGGTTCATTTCCCATATTGTAGATATGGAATTTTAAGTCTCCTCCATTCATGAGAGTGAGAACCAGACAAAGTGAGTCCTTAGTTCCGTAGGCATAAGCCAGTGACACGACGAATCGAGAGTTAATCTTTTGTAAAATTTGTTTCTCGGTTAGAACCATGGCTTCTCCTCTTCTCTTTTTGATTCTCTTCTTTTCCAACTTTTTGCAAGCATACATTTTCCCTGTCGCCCTCACTTGACAAGCACATACTTCACCAAAACCTCCTTTCCCTAATACTCGGTACATTCGAAAAGTTTTGTGAGTCACCTCCTGACTGTAGTAGTAGAGACAATCCGAGCCGAACACAAAAAAAGAAGAGAGAAAGAAAAAAATATATAGATGTTTGGAATCAATTTGATTAGTTAACCTCCCATTTTGAATCCATCCATCCTAAAACTTCGATTCTATTCTATTATATGAACAACTACTTTTACTTCTGTATGAGATCTCAATGGGAGTTTTTGGGTTGAAATATTTACTTTACTTACCTTTCAAGCCATTTCCATTGGAGGTATCGATAGAAGTACATGGACTGTTCGAACAGTCGGAAAGGTTTGTCAGCAAGAAAGTTTTTCACTTGTCGAACCGACTCATCAAATTGCTCCTTATTCCCAATGTTAAGTTCACATCTCTTTATAATAGCCTCGTCTAACAAGTTCATCGGTTCGGTGCTCTAGAACACACACAGAGAAGTAAAGAGAGAGAGAGAACATTGTAGAACAAATAAAACTAAGTCGAGGGATCATTTCTCACAGCTTACGGGTCCTTTGGGACTCCCTTCCTTGAATTTCCTAATCAGTTTCGAAGCAATGCAAGTAAATCCTTTTCCTATGCCAGTACTATATTCCATTAGTCCCTAGAATAATATAGTCCCATTCTATTCTATATTAGGAGACAAGGGATTCTAAACGTTAGCAATCAAATCGATCCATTCCAAAGGAGCCAAAAAGTTAGTCCAGCCTCGGAGATGATCACATTCAATTTTTACTATACTTCCCACCTGTTATTGACACAGTGGATGCAAATGCAACCAACTCAGTCAGTTTCCATAATTAATGATACAGGGTGGTTCCTTTCCCCTACATCTAACGAGCGTTTAAGTAAAAATCGGCGAGAAAGCCCTTTCAAGGACGTTTTCTTTTAGGCCCTGGCCTACCGACTAAAACATGCTCAAAATATTTTGTTGAGACATCCACCGAAGCTATCTTCTTTCCTATGATTTGCTGGGGTATGGTTCAACCGGTTTGGAGAAAGTTGATTCTCACACCGATTATTATATCAACTAAACGTGAATCGACTTTCACCAAACCAGTTGAACAATATCTCAAAAAAACATAAAAATATAACAGAAAAGTTAGCATTGGTAGATTTTTCAAGAAAAATACTATACTGTGCCCACTTCTTCTTGTTGGGTGAGACCTGTGGGTAGAAATGGATTGGCTCCTGTCGGCCGGTACAAAACCTGCGTTACTTAGTAATAAATTGTAAGCAGTCGATAGCTTGGAGATGAGTTCTTGTTCTGCTATACTATAAATATTCGTGGAAACACGAGACTTGGATGACATTATCGTTAAATATGGATGAATTGGATTTCGTTCATGCTTCCTACAAGGAAGGAAGCGATAGTGTGTCTGATAAAGAAATGACGACAAATCCCGATTTCAATTGAAGAGGATTAAGAAATCTTTTTAACTTACAGTCGAGGCGAGGAAAGTCCTGAATATTGTAACGGCCAATTCAGCCCTCCTCTCATCCATCTCAATCTCACACTTTTCCTAATCAAAAAAGAAAAGAAATCCGTTGAAGTGGTTCACACAATACATGAATGAAACTGATTCAAGCGAATTAGAATCAACTCCAAGTATTATTTGACCGTCAACTGTTATTAAATCCAAGGACATTGTCACGACTAAACTTGAGCACTGGATATGACTCATATCCAGTGCTCAAGTTTACTCATATCATGAGTAAACATAAGTAAGGTCAGTAAAAAGTAATATTATGTGATATGTCCAGGGTGGCTCAGAACTGTTCGCCATCTTCCATTGCAGTTCAGTTTGGAGCTGCCCAGGCAAAGTGTACGACAAATATACTTCAGCAAATTACAATATGTGACAAGCCAACGGACGTGAAAACCGCTCGATCGCACCACTGCGGTGCTTGTGATTTTTTATCGTAGGAAAGCATGATATCTCCACTCCAGGGTTAGCATTTTAAAAAATATTGGCGAGTCGAGTCACAATCGGAATTGCTATTTTTGCGACCAATAATTTGTTATAAGTCGAATAACTTCCTGCATAAATTGAATACAATATCAATCTAGCAAATTCAAAAATTCGTTCGCTACGAAAAAAGTTATAATGGTCATTCTAAATGACTAAGAATAGCGACGCGGTCAAACACCGTAGTTCTTTCTATGAAAAGGGGTACTCCATACAGAGTTGAGTCGACCTCTCCATTTGTCCGAACTTTCTGGTGGGGTCGGATGGGGGAGACAAATGATTTTTATGAACCACCCTGTAGTAACCATATATCAAAAATCCAGGAAAGCGGAGTTCGTACCACGGCATCGAGGAAGCGATTGCAGGTGTGGTAGTGCGGATCAGTGGCTTCACAGAATTGACGGAAGAGTAATCGACCTATCGGCTGGTGGTCAACCACATAGCTGTATTGAACATCTGGAAATGACGCAAATGGACAAAGGAGTGAATGATCAGAATATTGCACAATATTATTTTTATTCCCTTCTTTCTAAATTGACTTGGAGACAACTCACTCCACTCGCTCACATATTTAATACTCCAATTCCAGTACATATAACATATTGCAGACTTTCTTCCTTTTCAATTATTTCTATGTAATTTCACAATAAATTCTGATTATTAAATCTGACGACTATTGTAAGCTTTCCAACATTGTGTGTTTCAATGGGTGACTTTTCATAATGTCCCAATGGAACTATAACTCAACTAATTTATCCCGACTGGTGACTAACAGAAACCCCAAAATACACCATCAAAGATAATCTTTTTACGAAATTCTACGTTAAACTGAAAGTTGGTTTTCAAGTCGCCTTGATTTGAAGATTCTATAAGTTTCACATGTGTTTACACATTCCAAGGAAAAAAGGTCGAATGGGAAAAGGTCATGGTTTTCCCCTTATGGGATTTGGCTGACATTTTGCAAAAGATTTAGCTGTTGACCAGCTAAACAGAGTTTGCGACGCACGTGTTTATGCGTTACAAGGAAACCACACAGAGAAAAAACCCAGCTTAACTCAAAAATCAATCCGAAAGGTTAAACATCAAGTGTCCCGATCACAAATATTATCAATTTGTCGTGAGATATATATTTGGTTCTCTTCTACAAATCTTTGAAACATCCCAAAATGGCATTTCAAGGGAATTCCACTGAAAAAGTCTCAACGCCAACAGCGCTAATGTATTGCTAATCCTAATAATGGAAGACCAAAAAATTACTATATGTTCCGACGAAACTCAATATTCGTGACCCCGACAATTGATATGGCTAATCCAGAAGGTATTAGTGTGATACGAGGCTTAGATGAAAAGTGGGTTCCAGGGTTCCATATAATTCTTTGCAAAATTTCAGCCAAACTCTGTGCAGGAGCCCCAAAACATAGTCTTGAAAGGTCCGGCACAACCCGAACCCGGTGAAAGGAATAACGGGTTGTTACCCTTTGATACACTCCCCGGATGATAATGAGCACAATTAAGATACAATTTTGGGTAGAATGCAAGAGAAACGTATCTCACGTTGACAGGATAATTCTGCTCAGTAGTGGAATATGGAATAGATGCCATGGACTAAGTAAGATACAATTTCTCAAGGGAGGTTATCCACATTCAGACGGAGAGAGATGGGCCCATTATCTACCCATTAATTCTATTGAGTAGGTAAATAAAGTTTGTGATGAAAATGGGTAGGCAAAGCCTTACGACTCAAACTTCTACCGGTAATACTCGAGCAGAAGCTCAAAACAACCAAACGTTAGCAAGGCATATAGTCAACCCATTAGGAAGTATAGAATTAACAGCTATATAAGATTGATGATACTTCCAGCAGTCAGTTCGCCCAAAATTATATTTTACCATGTAAAGATGAAAGGAGAGCTAGTAAGGAACACACTCGAGGTGTTTATAACTTGGGGTGTTGGGGATATTCGGTACCGAATGTTATAGTTATTCGTCTTATTTGACGAAAAGGTCGATCCGAGCAAGAGTTTTTAAGCTTAGTGTGCTGGATCATCGCATCACCACATTTTAACAGGTGGGATTTAACTGCTATATATCATAAGCGGGAGAAACCTGAACGTTAAAAAATTAAAATAGGGCGGGCTGGGGGGCTACGAACACTGTGGGGATCTCCCTTGTCATGTCAGAAGTCAGACTTAACCTAGAAATAAGACCTTACCAAATTTACTCCGGTTGTCAATACAAACTGAGATGTGTGGGAATTGAAGGATTTTTCGCCACTTTTTACTTTTTCCTTTATTGCTATCTGTAAATGGAATCATAAAAAATTTGGTCGTAAGATTAATCATTGTCTCCATCACCTTAGAGTGGCTCTACAAAATTTCCAGTAAACTGCTTAAGTGTGTGTCCTAGGAACAACAAACAGCCACTAGTCATTCGTAGGAGAGACACTCTAAAAGAAAAATGTCATAGGATGTATGTGTGTACATATATGAATAATATATGTGATTATGGTGTGTGTAGGTTGACTAATTAATGTTTATTTTTAATTTAATATTTTTTGGTGTCAATGAAGTCAATACAAACTGATGACTCGCCTGTAGCAGTTGCTAATTAGACAGAGAACCAATCCATGATGAAGCAATTGAATTCATAGTAGAAAAGAAAAGAAACAAAAAAATTGACCGGTAATGAATTTATATCTAAATATTTTTCATTCAAGTTAAATATTGTTATAAAGTAGAATAGAAATTAAGTAACGTATTCGTGATAGGAAAATAAGCAGGAAACATAATTTACTATCGCAACTCAATATTCAAAAGCAAAAGCAATGTATCGTCAAATTCTCGGACCGAATTCGCTGAAATAGGGACAGCGTCAGCAGACTGTAGAGATTTGAGTCACGGAGCATTCAGCCAAATAAATTCCAATATCACAAAGTGGGTAATTAAAAGGTACCACCACACTAAGGTGTTAACCCAGAAGAGGAGAAACAGAAGCACGTGGACTCATTTCACCATCGGACAGTTACTTAAGGGAAACTTGAACAGTAGATTCTGCATGAAGTAACTCATTTCCTGTGACTCCAAATGCTCAATATAATTCAATAATTAACTTAATCCACCTCAATGAAAACTTGGTTGAATTAAATTGGAGAGTCAGCAGAGAAAATACTAACACAATTTCCATTTCAATTTCACAGGTTACCACTACAAAGTGGAAATCCGAACTTAAACCGATGAAGAGGAAAGTGTGAAACTATCGTCATTTTATAGTCTACCTATCTACCCAAGAACCACGAAGTATGACGTCTTTCGATGAAACATGGTAATTAATTCGGTAGAATGTAACGTCGAATAGTGGAACATGTGACACTACAAAGTCGTATTTAGAGACGTCTTAATCTCTTAATCATTTTAGATCAATTTGTTCTAATTGTTGAAAGCAATTCTGAACCACAAAGGTAAGCAATGACACGTGGGAATTACACTCAGTTTTAAGTGAAAGTTGATAATTTTACGAAAAGTACTAACATTCGACGTCAGTGAAACAAATTCCTCAAAATTAGAAATTTGCTGGTGGGAAGTTTGGCAATCTGATGAATGAAAAGTGTCGATTAGTTAGTAATTCTGAATATTCCTTTCTCTGGACAGAACAGAAAACCAGAAAACTGATAAAACCAGTATGCCAACGTCCCAACCATTTTTATTTGCTGTTCTCAAGCTTAAGTGCTTAGATAGGATGCGCGGCGCGCTTACGCAATAGTTCAGTGTTTTAAATCGATTCTTCTGTGTAACGACGAGTTTCTTATGATAATAGGCGCGCAGGACATTAAATCTAAATAGGTGATAGCTCGAAAAAAGCAGTAAAGCATGAAACAACCCGACATAAAATATTGCGGACGTCTCAAGGTACCTATTATTTGGTCAAACTCGTCAAACCTTTCGTTTTTGGAGTGTAAAATTTTGAAATTAGGTGTCGCAAAATTGATATTTTTCTAAGAAACGTAGTGGACCAACATAAAATATTGAGGAACTCCAGGGTCTCTACAAGAGTGCAGTTCTTTACCTTGCACTGTACATACGGGAATTGGGAATGCGAAGTGATGTATTTAAAATTAATTGAAGCAAAAGCCCTGAGTTCCACTTCCATTTCCAATCACACCTCAAATAACTATAAATCCGTTCCATTCTCGTTGACTTAAAACACCAATTTCCACAGCTTTCAACTTTTCCGTTTTATTTTCATGTCAACCTAAAGGTTTTTCCCGATTGCCGGTCTGCTCGTTAAAGTTTTATGTGTGTCTCTGTACTGTACCACTGTACGTACTGAAATTGCAAACCTAACAGCAAATATTTCAAACCGTCCTGTTTCAGTGCGCTCGTTTCTCGGAGAAACACGCCGCACTAGTAACCCTCGCTTACGGTTATCAGTGTTGGCAATTATTTTTGTCTTAATTAAGAGTAAAACTGTGTACGTCTCTATGGTTGTCTACATTATATATACTCCAGTGGCAGACGAGTTATATATGACATGAAATGCAATGTCGAGTTGAAAATGAATGACGTATTCGAGTAATTGGCATTTGGCATTGACAAGTGGAAGATGAGTCTAATCAGCGATAACACCAGAGTGGCTCACTACAAAGCAATAGAAATAAAATAAATAATAAAGCCGCAATGAAAATTTATTCTTGTGTGTTCAAATGATGTTTGTTTATGTAAAACCAATCCATAGGGTTTTCAATTTGTTTAATAAAATGTTAATATTTGCGTATTTATAAACAGTAAAACTTGAAGAAAGGGCCACCCTTCAATAGAGACAATACAAGTTCCACCGCTGTCCAATGACTGTCATCATTTCCCGGAGTACCGAGTTTAGGACGCTTCGAAGATCTTCTTCTCTCAAGATCTAATACAAGATCATCAGTGTTACCCTGGAGAAAGCTTGATTTGAAAATATCAATTTGAACTGTCCTAAGAAAAATTCAGGAAAAAAGTTGTATAACCGCCAAACTCCGAGCAAGAAATCCAAAACTTGACTCATTTCTTGGACATACATATTCTTATAAACGACCTAGCCTCCTGGTATAAAATCCTGCGTTTTTCCAAGTTGTATCCCATGCATACCGCGTCCAACCTTGTCGTTGGACCACATAATTCCTTTCGGATTCTGGTCACCATTGACAAGTTGTAGAGAATTTATTAACAACCGCGTGGATGAAATATAAAATAATATAATATGAATCCGTTCCCGACTTCTCGTAAAATTCATTTCCTGCTTCCTCGAGAAACTAAAACTGAAAACTAGTTAAATAGAATAACTTTGGATTTCATTTCGTTTCCATTTCAAGTCCTTTATTAAAGTCCTGCAGTCCTAAAGGAGAACTGAGACTACGACTACAGGCCGAAAGCATATATCTCAAAAATATTTGTTTTTATAAAGACCAGAACCTAGTGTCAAGCTCACAACTCACAAGCAAACAAACATTCCGCCTTCTCAATTTGTCTTTCAAAAAATTTAACCTGAATACCTTGAGTATAACTATCATCTCTCCAACTCCTACTACTACGCATTTTGTCGGGCATGTATCCAGTTTTTCCAGAACATAATGAATAGTTTATGAGTTTTTTTATTATTGCTCTTGGTTCTTGCCACTCTAATGTTGACTGAAGGGAAGAGTGAACTATGAACAACTCAAAGAGAGGTTTATTTTTCCTGTTTTCCCAACTACAATTCTATTTCATATTCCCTAAATTATGAAGATCCATGGAGAATGGAGACTAATGTTTGGAGGTGAATGAAATCGTTCACTGACCATTACCGACATTCATTATTTAATTGTAATGAATGGGCAAACTTCTATGCTCTTCACAAAACGCTAACTAGAAGAATAATCTAATAGCGCTGTGTCATATGTTGTATGTACATTCCATATCCGACATCCGAGTGGCCTAGTGGCCCCGCCTGAGCTATGCTTTCATTATAAAACTTTCTCGTCCATCTCAACTATATTGTAAATCGTATCTGCGGATTACCCGAGAATTTTATACTACTTCCAAAACAAGCCTTGGTAAATGATATTTTAAGAATCGTGTACGAACAGCACATAAATGTCAAAATGCCAATATTATTCTAGTCATGTCAAATTAGCTCAGAAAATTTGTTTTCCCGTTGGATTTTCGTTTTCATTGCCTCTTTACCAGAATTTTATTTCGTTCAAGAACTTGCCCAACCACAAATCACATCCCCAGTTTTACTACGTTCCCCATTAAATTTGCCCATTGCCGATTGCCATACCAAATGCCAATGCAATAGACCACAGATGTCAATTTTGTGTAGTTTCCCAATCCTAATACTGATGGAATATAACGCAGAGGCTCTACATGACCGACCCGTCAAGTTAACAACTTTCTGAACAAACCATTTCACTTCAGATGACATATACTGCCCAAGCCAACAACCGTATCCTTCCTGGACCCTGAGTAGAGTAGGTACCCATTTCGGGATTCTCAAAATAATAGTTACCGGAAACAATAAAGAACTAAAATGGGTGGTCACAAAAACTTCGTGGATATGGATACGTTCATTAATTTATGTTAATCTTGACTACTGGTGGTGGTAGAAGAGAAGACATAAAATCTGACTCATTTTACTCTTTTAAAATAATTTTTTTGGACAGGATACACAAAATCGACTATAGCCGGGCGGAGACAAATGTGGCTTTCTCAGCAAAAAAAAAAAGTCTAATCCTGAAAGACTGTCGTTTGTAACGATTCAGATGTGACTCTCGTCTCTAGGTCCTAACATTAGGAGCACCAAAGCAATTTATCAAACAAGAATATTCATTTTTCTCAAATGCAACTGAAACGCAGAAATATCCAATAAAAATTTAATTTTCTGAGGTGTAATTTTTTCCTTGCAGTATTCGCATTCGTCAAAAAATTGAAATTCTCTCTAATCTTTTGCTTAGTTCACGACTCTGCAGGAATGTTCTGTGAACGTAAAATCAAAACTCGAGATCGTATTCCGTACCTCATCTAAAGACCATTATTATTAGTCCAATATCCGAGACTGGCGATTTTCGGCAAAATCAGTCTGAAATATTACTCTAAATGGCTATGTACATTTCTTGAAGTGCCAGCCAGGGAAAGAAAGATTCCAGAGGCGGTGTAAATCTCCTCCTTTCTATGGATATTTGACTATATCCATATACAACGAAAAACGTATAAAGCCTGATTTGAGCAGCTGCCTGTGACACATGAGCCTAATGAATATAAAGCACCAAACAATCTTCCTTGTGTTTGTGTATCTAAGACCCCGGAAATGTTTTAAAAATTTGAAACACTTTTCCGTTCCCATGACTAAGCCAGACACTACATACTTTATCTTCCAAGTGTCGAGTTTATATTATGCTATGATGACATTTTCCGTTATTCGTTATACGGTTTACGTCCTCACTTCTAATCTTGAATACGAACAAGACTAAATCTATTCGAGGCTCCTAATGTAAATGCCCTAATAGGAACAGCTCAACGAAACTAATTAATAATTTGTGCAAAGTTAACTTTTCCGAGTGCGTTTGTTCACGTGAATTTGGATACTCGTAGTCGTATAGGCCGTAGGATGAAGATGATGACGGTACATCAATAAGAATTCACACAAACGATATTTATTTAAGCCACCATCCAAAATACCCGCAACACTTTCATCCTCGTTTGCTCTATTAGCTGAAGTGGAAGAAAACATTCAGAATTAATGTGACAACCATTTTATGATTCACACAAACGAGTCACATAAATGTTTCTTACTAAAATATTGTGATTTGTACAATGCTCATCCGTAATCCGTTCAACCATTTAGTGCAAAAATTTGAGAAGAAATTCTACGATTTATTTTTAAAACCACACCCTCTTGTTCAGAAGAGAAGTATGATACCCGTAAAGTAAACAAATAAAAGTGTTGAGAGTACGTTTTCCTTCCATGTAGTGTTAATAACAAACATAATGCGAAACCTAAGTGTGTCAATGATGGTGATAATACTGATAATATCGATACCAGGTTTCAAAGTGGAAACGAGGCAATTTATGTTGGAAATATTTTGGAACGCTAACTAGAAATCCAGCCTGGACTCGTATTCCTCGAAACGAGTGTTTTACCAGGTTTGAATTTCTAATCCTGAATTTTCGTTCTACTTTCCCCATTTCTTCCCTCCGTATGCAACACAGTATTCACATACTTGCTAATTATAATGCGAGATCGGCTTTTATTGAAAGTTTTCCGTCACTTTTTAACTGATCCTTAAAAGAGAAGGTATCCATTTCTGGGATATTTCACTGATTCTGACAGTGCTAAAGTTTGAAAAACGCTTCCACTAGTGTAATCATTTTATTGTACCTCTCGAAACTTCTAAGCTCTTGCCTCGCAGCCTATGTAATGGAACACGGAAGAGAATAAAAGTTTCTCATCGATTGACGATTCTTGAAATTCTGCTACCGGATTCGTCTCAAATATCCTTTTTGATCTTCTGTATGCATTTCGTATTCACGGACTAAATTGAGTAGAGAGGAGTTTTTGAAATTCAATTTGAGTTTGGTCTAAGTCCAACTGAATCGGAAAGTAATTTGATATAAGATGTGTAATGTGTTGTGTCGATACTGTTTTCAGGTTGAACTCGATTCGACTAGATCCATTTGATTGTCATCGTTCAGTGATACAGTGTAAATCCTAACCTATCCCTATCCGTGTTTAGACCATAAGGTTAGTAAGCTCTATGCTAAGCATGTTCAAATAAATCAAATGCACAAAAGAAAGTATTCGGGTTATCAACAAGGATTTGTAGAGAAGCTACTGGAACTGCAATTGCACACTTCTCTGATGAATGAATTCTGATTTGGATTCTGAGTGCATTAAATTCTGAACTGAGTGAACTCAATTTAAGTGACTCCAATATTGAATAAGATGAAGATGAACTCAAGCATTAGAACTTTCAGGATTCTTCGATCCACATCCAAGATCCACACCCATTGAAATAGGCGAACGAAAAAGTCCAGGGATTATTTCCCAAGACAGATGAGAAAAGTGTTCGAGTAAATAGCCAATTGATCTGGTCCAGTCCCCTGTCCGAGTTTTCCTTTCTCGTACGTTCAGACTTCAAAGTAAAATATCTTCTCGTTTAGACTTCTACCCTTGTGTTCACATTAACCCGAAATCGTTCCTTTGTACAAACGAAAGTGGGTGTTGATATGATTGTGTATATCTATCTGATGGGCTAACCAGTATTAGTCCTAGTCGGTAGAAAACGGTGTCAATAAAAAACCCATATGAAAACAAGTTCCAACTTCATGTGTGTGTAAAACTAATTATCCCACCGCGACTCAGACAATTGCCATATGTCACTGTACTAATTGTCCACATTCTATCGAGTTCAGGGTGTCGTCGTTATGGGTGCCCTCATAGTATTAGAATGCGTAAGGTACAAGGAACCAAAATTATAAGAACTAAGTGTGAATAGTTAATAGTTAATATTATATTAAAACTGAATAAAACAACGAGTTTAAAAAAGTAGGCATCGGAATGTTAACGCTATTACTTTCTCCAGCAGGAAAACGGTAAAAATTTGCGCATAATAACGGATTTGGTGATTTGGAACTAGGAGGTTCAAATTTTAATTTCTAAGAAAAGCCAGGAAACTAAGTAGATATTTGCAGGTCTGTGGTTAATTAGTATAATCTCATTCCGTTAAATTGGCACTGACCAATAGTTCGCGGAGTAAAGGATGCAATACCTGTATGCAAATGACAAATTGTTAAGTTTTCACATACTATCAACCATTCGTGGAACTTTTAGTACAACATCATTTGTTTCCCCTTTGAGGAAGAGAAACCCGAATGCGTAGCGTCCGAATCGAATACCTGTCTTTCACAGAAAGGTCTACAGTTTAATATGTCTGCCCAAGACATATTCTGGGAAACATATTTTGTGAACATTTCATTTTGACATGAATAACGTATGTATGGAAGGATACAGGAAGACGGGTGACAGCTAACCCTGTTTCTGGAAGAAAGTTCCAGTAAAAGTAAACGTGTGTCGTTTAAGACTTGGTCGCGCATGCTTATATCTGAAAAGGCAAAGGCTCTAAAGCTTTTAGAAAGGAAAGAGCTAGAAAACAGATTCAAGCGAGTATATCAAGGGTCCCAAATATGTATTAGGTCATGATGTGCAGTCAGAACTGTAATAGCAACAGACTAACGGGAAGGAACGCGCTCTTCATGGCTATTTCTGATAAAAGCTTTTGGAACCACGGTCACTCGCGTCGCGAGCGTGATAACCTGAAAACAGGCGGATTTCTCAGACCTTATGCCTGTCAAAGTCTTCTCAGTTTCTCGTGCGCGAGTGCATATATGACACATAATAATATTTTCAAATACATTTTATAGTACATTGAATTTTAGTTTGTATGGAAAATACTTATGTACCAAGAATTCGATTTTAAGTGTCTTCAAAATGTCTAGTCTAGACTAAATTCAATTTTATCGTCAAAATATTCACAATGGTTAAATTTATTGATTCGAATTTGGAAACGCAGAACTGGGCATCAATTCAAACGGCAAAAATTTCTAGCAACAGTTAGACATGCCATGAAATGAAAGTAATGCTCTATCAAAAAATAAATTCCGTAACCAGTAAAGTGGTGATAATACGTAGGTAAATCCCCCTTCACCACGGTGGTCCATTTTAGAGGGTTTACTGAACAATTCTCTACAGAAGGAGTTCAGGTGTCTAAGAAAGACCTCATACGTACTTTTGGTAACTTCTCCATGGACGGCTGACTTTTTCCGAACTAATCTGTAATTTAAGGCTGCTTTAAGTGGGTAAACTGTCGATGTGGGCTACCAAATCTGAACTTACCGTAAATGTGCGATTATGAGCCAGGGGAAGTATTTATTCCAGTCAGGTCAGACATCACAGACTTTTACCACTTTCTCCATAAGGGTTAATGGAGAAAGCGGGAGAAAGATTCGACACCTGACTTGTAATCGGGCATTTCCGTTAAGACGGCCCAACAGCTACCTAGTAGGGAGAATACCCGATTACGGAAGAAATCGGCCGTCCTAGGTCAGCTGAACTATTGTAGTAATTGTAGCTTGTGTGTTTAACACAGAAGGGGTGTAATACATATTTGGGACTCGTAGGATGTAAGGTGTACACTACCTAGTAGTAATTAAGAGGAGAAAGAAAGAAAGAAAGAAAGAAGAAATAAAGGACGGTATTCACCTTCTCTCGCTTTGAGGTAGACGGTGTTTGCAACAATGTTCTCCAGTTCCATGAGTTCCAGGATTGCAACTGTGCTTGACTGGAGGTCGTGGACGGGAGTTGTTTAAGCCCCATCCACTCTTGAATCAAACAATGATCAGATCCTTCTTCTCTCCAATCCCATTACACAAGTCCAGTCGCAATTACAATTACACTCCCATTCGTCATCATCATCACCCAGTCAATGTCATTCTAATTATTCATACCAACTCTTTTTTCTTCCGTCCTCTCTTCGCCACTCTAATAACTCTTGCGGAACTCCAACAGACACAGTCAGTCACCAGATATGATGTCAACGATGTCCGATCAATGTGGTCAATGAAAACTAAATCAAGGACATAATGGAGATATTTTGCTTTAAAATATTTACGTTTCCGGATTATAACGCATACCCAGTCAAAAGGCAAGTTATGTTACGCAGAGATTTATAAATGTACCAGACACGTGAGATAAGACCAAATAATACCACCGGACGGAACAGTCAGCGTTAATCTAGACTTAAAAAATTAAAAGTACTCGCACGCCAAAACTAACCAAATCGAGTCAAAGGTCACGCTAACGACGCTAAGCATATTCAAAAACGAATTCAGCAATGTATCAAAAGTAGTGCGGTGTTCGTTTCATATTCAGCCTAAAACCAAAACCAAATTCGGAAATATAAGAACACAGAAAATCAGACGTGCCGAGCTAGAGAATCTGGCGGGGGTATGGGCTCGGGGTCATTGTTAGGGGTAGGGGACGGACGCCCGCCGCTTGCGGCGGTCCCCGCGGAGCGGCCGCCGGAGGAAATTTTTTTTTTGAGATTAGGTTAACATTATGGGCATGTAAAAGTTGTTTCTACGTCAAAAGGCAGAAGAAAATGACGTC